>JABSNV010000832.1:0-122171 GCA_024085815.1 Flaveria linearis
GGAGAGGTAGATCTCATGGATGGGGCAACAACTCTGTGTCCAATTCCCAAGACAGAGCTCCCATCCATACTTAGCCAAACAAACACTTGAGACTACCTCTCTGGCAGTGCTTATCTGGGTCAACTTCTAATCTGATCTAGAGGAAATAGACCAATCATTATGCCACCAATAAGTGGAACATCCAATAATTAGAGGTTTTGGCTGCATTGGTTCAGGGGGAGTTTTGTTGGACCAAAAGAACCAATGAGCCAAGATCAGGAAAACCTCTAAGTCCCACATGCCACTGCTACAACTGCTGAAGACTCCCATTAGTTACAATGTTCTCTGCTTGAATGTCAGACTCGAGAACATCTGAAGACTCTCATCAGCTATTGTGTTCTCTTGCTTGAATGTCAAACTCGAGAGCATCTTAGCTCCAGCCTTCTGCTGTTATGACAAAGTCTGAAGAACAAAGTATGAAGATCAAAGAACTGAAGAATATCAGCTGAAGACTCCAAAGTACTGAAGACCAAGTACTGAAGTCTGAAGTACTGATCTTACAAGTACTGAAGACTTCAAGTACTGAAGACAAGTACTGAAGAATCAAAAGCTGAAGAACTAAAGAACTGAAGACCTTCTACTGAAGCACAAAGTCTGAAGACAAAGACTGAAGACAACAACTGATGATATCTACTGAAGTCATCAGTTGTTATATCATCTGAAGCCAAGTCTGAAGACCAAGTACTGAAGACTCAGAGTTTGTCACAACAACTGAAGAAGTCTTCTTCAGTTGTTGTAGTGGTTTTTTCTTTTTCAGTAGTTTATTTTGTTCAGTAGTTGTACAACAACTGAAGAGCATGTTCTTCAGTTGTTATAGTATCAGTAGTTATAAACGACTGAAGAGTTTGTTCTTCAGTCGTTGTAGGATTTCAGTAGTTTACTTTTGTCAGCACTTAGGAACTTTTGTAAGAAGATGTCAGCTGTTGACATCTTCAGTAGTTTTATGTTTTGACAAATGTAATTTGAATATTCAGTGATGTCAGAAAAGGACATCACCACCATGCTCTTGCCGCCTATATAAGGATGGCAAGCCATACAGTTTTAATTGCCGAAACGTGCGATCAATAGAACATTTATTGCTTCGCAGAACTCTTCTCTCTCTATGTAATGCTTTAATTGCAATATCTTTATGTTCTTGCTTTAATTGCTAATTAATGTGCTAAATCCGCTGCAAACATAATCTAATTGATCAACACGAGAGGCTGAGATCTTGTCAACCTACATCCTCATGGGATATGGTGGAGATATGAGCAGATCAACAGTCTACAAGTTCAACTTCTCATATCATTAGAAGTTCCTGCTGCACATCGTTCTACACTGCTTGTCCAGCAAGTCTGGGGGATAGGATCAAATCCCATACGAACTAGGATGCCTAGTTCACGGGTTGGTGAGAGGCGTACACTTCAATACTCAAGGTTTGGTTGGACCAACCTAATCGGAATCTTCAAAGGAACACATTCTTCATGTATCCCCGATACATTCAACATATCATCAACTACGAGTTGGAACAAAGCAAGCTTGTCTGTGCAGCTGCTCTAACTGTTCCTCAAGTACGGCCTACCATCTTCAAAACTTTGAAGAAGGTGTCCGTCAAATTTACTGGAAGGTATACTCCTTTACCTCCACAGATGATTGAGCGCATAGCTCCTGGTGACATCCCTGTTAACCCATAGGTGATGAACCCACTCCAGCAACCCTCACCACAAATGTCCAAATACCTTCTCCCCATCAAATTCACATATCAGAGACGCTCCAAACGAACCTTGTTCATCTACTTTGATTGAACAAGCTCATCCAGTTCAATCCAAAAAGGGCTAGAGTGGGAAACATGGGCTCCCACTCAATCCGAGGTCACACCATCTTTCTCCTTTGACCTCAATTTGGGGTTTGAGCCTCCTCAGTCTCAAACCTAAGAGCCCGAAACCTAAGCCTTTAGCCCACAGGGTGAGTCTTTACACTCCCATATGCAGCCAACAAGGGACAGCCCCACAAGAGGCTCAATGCCTGTAGACATTGATCTAGGTCCGGGTCAGTAGGTTTAACCTCTTTATCTTTCACTGACCTATTACTCCAAACTGATGAAGAGATAACATCTCTCCATGGCCATGAAGTTGATCTACAACACCTATTAAAGATCAACAGAGCCAAGAGAGATCCCTTATCTCTAGCCCCATCAGTAGCCAACTACTGAGGTGAGTCCCACTGATGTGGAGGGGACTCATGTAGGCTCAGCTGTCACTAATCAGAGTCTCTCATTGAGCTCTCAGGACAGTGGTAACATCAATCAGACTGAGTCTACACTAACTTTGCCCATTGACATCTCTGAAAGAGATGAATTTGAGCAAAGGTATCCAGGGTGCCAAGAAGCCACATCTAGTGGTGAGACTGAACATACTAGGTATGTTATCTCTCTCCCTGTGATTCTTCACAAGAAGATGAGGGAAGTATGCAACTCACTCTTCAGTACTTGATCTCTAAGGTCTCAAGCCTTGAATCTGAGGCAAGGATCTTAGAGACAAGGACAGCCACTCAACAACTTGAGATTGACAATCTCAAGGCTCAACTAGCTGAGAAATAGACGGAGAGGTCTGTTAGGCATGTACCTATTCAGGTCTCATTGACTTCTTCCTCTAGCTCATATAGCTCTCAAGATGATGCTACCAAAAAAGGGGAGAAAGATCAGAGACAAAATCTGGGGGAACCATTGATCCAGTCCTCTACTTCCCAACTCATCACCCTACCTAAGTCATCTCAATCAACTCTAAAGATTGACTCACAGATGCTTCATGATCTCTACAGACTTTTCACAAAGTTTGTATTAAGATCCTCCTTAGAACAGTCCAGCCCCGACACCACACTCATATACTTTGGGGCTGAGGAGCTTCAAAGACTGACTGCACCTTCTACCTCTGTGGAAGAAGTTGGTCAACCTAAGGTCCATATGGAACCTGAGATTAACTTCGAAGGGGAAATGGGGACTGATGGCCCAGCAACTGAAATAATTGGGACAGAACTTGCATCAGCCTCTTCTTCCGAAGCTCAGGCTGAAACTTCCGAAGCTAAAGTTGAAGCCTCGGAAGAACAAGATAAGTCTTCCGAAGATGAGATGGAAGCTGCGGAAGGCTTGTTCCAAATGTCCGAGAAACTGATCATCACATATGTCATTGCTGAAATAGCATCTGAGGTGAGCAGGGAGGGCATATCTGATCTACCTCTATCCCAAACACCAGCTGATCCTCTCTCTCAATCCGAACACTCTATCCAAGAACCACCACAGTCAAGTTCTGTTAAAGACAAAGGCAAAAGGAAAATGACTACGGAAGAGCTTCAGAAAGAGGAAAGGATTGAGAAGCTCAAGAAGAAAAGGTAGGTTTCCTGCTAAGAAGCTGTTAGCTGCTAGTTCTAAGGCAGCTGCAGCCAATCAGGAGGAAATCAACACCAAGAGAAGGACAGCACTCATTGATCAGCTTATCAAATTAGGAGCTGCCAATGAGGAAGTACTCCTGCTACCACTAGAGGAGTTGGTGACTTTGGAGAGGACCAGGCCAGGCAAGAAGAAAGAAGAAGAAGCTCTGGTGACCTTAGAGAGGAAGAAGAAGAACAAAGGAAAGTAGCCTTACAGCTGAGAGAGGATATGACTAAATTCCTACTCTCAAGAGGCTTCAGTCTTCCTGAACTTTCTCCACATTATGTTGATATGATCCTGCTGCTCCACAACAAAGAGCAGGATCAAATGGAGGAGAAGGAAAGGAAGAAAGATGCAAGGGAGAAGATGAAAGAAGAAGCGGAGGAAGGAGGTAGAGAGGGTCACTGCCACCAAGAAGCTCAGTGATAAAGCCTAGATGAAAGACTATCTCCGGGCTCACGGGTTCTCTGGTAGGCAGGTGGGACCCATGTCCAAAAGGACACTCCAATGGATTGTTAGCGAAATAAAAGCTGACATCCATATGGGGAAGAGGAAGGAGATGTATAGGAGGGGACAGGGAATGATCTTCACCCCAGCCACTCAACCACAACCCACACCAGAAGAACCAATCCCATTCCCATCAAAACCGAACCCTCAGATGAGACCTTCACCCCTAAACCCACAACTCTACCCAAGCCTACCTCATCACCTTAACCACCTAAACTTCCTATCCTTAAACCCAAAACACAATCTAGAACCACTGAACCTGAATCTACCCAACAGAAACCAAGATCATCCCCTCAGCCTTCTAGACATCTCTCTCTTGAGGAAATAAAGGAGATCAAGACAAGGCTCATCAACTGCACTACTATGAGCAGCATCTCCTGTGAGGGAGACCTTATCAACATCATCTATGTTGATAACTCTTCAAGCTCCCTCACTCTAGGTCAATTTCTTGATTTACCTAGAGGAACTTGGGCCAGGCTGCAATACTTCTTGGTCTCAACTTTGATTCCCTAAATGCTAAAGAGAAGAGACTAAGAAGGAAACTGGTGACTCTACTGGATACAAGGAAGGAGGACAGGATTCTTAGTCAGTCTCCTGGACCTAGGAAAGTTATAATTCAGTGGAGGTTCGATAAACCTTCTCACAACTTTGTTGTGGAAAGAGAGAATGGTGAAACCAACAGGCTCAATGCCACTTCTCTATTGCATCTTAGCAGATTTGACATTGCAAAGAAGCCATTCTCCAATCCCTCC
Organism: Flaveria linearis; assembly: GCA_024085815.1. Classification (NCBI taxonomy): domain Eukaryota; kingdom Viridiplantae; phylum Streptophyta; class Magnoliopsida; order Asterales; family Asteraceae; genus Flaveria; species Flaveria linearis. The sequence continues at coordinate 4,705 of JABSNV010000832.1, forward strand.
AACTCTGAGACTGCTGCTATCATCAGAAATTACCTCAGCAGTCTTCATCTAGCCGAGCTAACTGCGAAGGCCAAGATCAAGAAGAGTTGAAGTTGAAAAGACAGGAAGACAAGGAAAGACCTACCACCAAGGGCGCACCTTTCTATAGATGGTGGAGGGTCCGGAATCGGAACCAATAGTTAGATGGGAATATGACTATACTTCCCATTAACTAACTCTTTTCAGAGGGCCACAAGAAAGGGTGCATATAATCCAAGGTGACAGACTGGATGTTCTGTCCACCAAGGATTTGTACAAACTTCTCAGCACCACAAGGAAAGAACAAGGAAACTGATAAATACTTACTTTCTTGGTGCTGAAAGTTTTGAGAAGAAGAGAAAGTAAAGTTTGGTAGTATCAGCCTAGGGGGTTTGTTGGATCATTATAAGGCTGATGCAACTAAAACCACTTCACATAGTCAATATTGGTGCTACATTCAAAGGCTTCCGAAACTAAGTATGAGATCTTCCAAAGTCTAAAGAAACAGCTGAAGACAAAGTCTGAAGACTTCCGAAGACAAAGTCTGAAGAAACAGCTAAAGACAAAGTCTGAAGACTTCTGAAGACAAAGTCTGAAGAAAGAGCTGAAGACAAAGTGTGAAGACTTCCGAAGACAAAGTCTGAAGAAGAGCTGAGCTGAAGACAAAGTCTGAAGAAAGAGCTGAAGACAAAGTCTGAAGAAAGAGCTGAAGACAAAGTTTACTTCCGAAGACAAAGAAGACTCCAAGCCTCGGAAGTAGCAGTCTTTCGAAGTATAAATGGCTTCGGAAGAAGTTATTTTTCCGAAGAAACATATCCTTCGGAAGACATTGCTATGACCAGTAGACATAAGTATGGTCTCTGACAGTCCGCTGCAGACCTCTGATACAGCATGGCATTCCTAAAGAGTCATGTTGTTGACCATACTTTATTCTACTGTTTACCTTTTATGATAGTACATGTTACCAACCTCAGTGGTGACAAAAGGTAAGTCAGGACATGTCCTGACTACCAAATCTCAGATAATATATTTAAGATACTTTAACCTATAGTCTTATAGTATAGGCTTTTTGGTTATAGATTTCCAGCTGGTATCAAAGTATATCCGGTTGTAGGTAGTATTATATATATCTTCTCATTGTAACTTATTAAGTAGAGAGCAAGAGTGAGAGCCAAAAACTTGAGCTTGTAAGAATCTTGTAATCCTTTGAGTTGAGAAGCAATATATAAAAGTACCTTGAAAAATTACATCCTGTGTTTATTTACTGCATTGTTACTTGTTATATTGTGATCAACTCTTTCTAGATTCTTTCTGAGTATTGTTCAAGGTGAGTTTGAGAGAAAACCACTTGTTGAGTGACCAGTACACGATCCTGCAGTACGTGTAGACTCGTCCTTCACAACAAAAAAAGATGAGTGAAACTCAAAGAATACATTGTTATCTAAACAGAATTGTTGAACAGATAATAAGTTCTTTTTAATTTCAGGAACATGAAGGACATTTGATAGATTAATGTTTTGTTGAGGAATGAATTTTGGATGAGCCAATGTGAAGTAGGGAAGGGGCCTACCATCACCAATGTGGAGTGAGTCGTTACCGTGATAGACATCGGAGTTGTCTAGGCTTGATAAGTCCGGAGTTGCATGATGAGTGGCACCCGTATCAGGGAACCAAGTGGTGCTCGGGTTTGATCCAGCATCAGAGAGTGTGGTGAGGTTAGCTTGGATGGGCTGCTGCTGCTTGGATGATGAAGCTGATTGGGATGGGCAGTGTGCTGGAAGGTGGCCTATGCCACACCGGTTACAGTGACGTAGACTGTGTTTTGTGTGGTCGCCTATGCAAACTGGCGGGTGGTGCTGTTGTCACGGTTTCTGTTGTTAGCCGTCCATTGAAGGTGCCAGTTGCTGCCTCTTCTGCCTCCACGGTAGTTGTTTGACCAAGAGGCAAACGCCGCATGTGGTGGGGTGTTAGATGGTGGAATAGGGTTGAGGTGGTAACCAAGTTGAGCTGTCATTAATGGAGGTTGCTGAGTTGAGTTGGAATGTTGTTTGGGTTGGATGTAGAGAATCCGGCCATGGTGTTAAGGGCCTACGGTACTGTGCTAGGGGTGGGGATTGGTTTGTTGATCAAATAATCATGGTCATGCAGCAGCCCATGAAGTTCATTAAAGGAAATAGGTGGGTGTCGGGCCAAACGATTGGCCTTCAGGCCATTGTATTCTTCTCGAAGGCCTGAGATTACAAGCATCACCAAGTCTTTGTCCTTCATGGGCTCACCAATATTGGCGAGGGCTGTGGCATACTCTTGTGCACGACTTAGGTAGGTTGATGGGGTTTCATCGCCATTCATCGCTAATTTCAGGAGCTGTGTTTTAAGAGTGTACTCACAGGAAGAAGTGTTTGGTGAGTATGCTCGTTCTAGAGCAAGCCAAAGATCCCTGGAGGTTGTGCCTTGAACGTGTTGAAATGAAGCTTTAGAGATGGTGGATATGATGAGCAAGCGCACGTGGGCATCATTGGAGATCCAATGGAGGTGTCCAGGGTTGGTAACAGCCGGGGTTTCTTCGGTTGCAGTGGTCATCTGTGGTGGACATTTGATGGTGCCATCAACATATCCGAACAGATGATTGGAGATGAGGAATGGTTCCAGCATCGCTTTCCAGTACCCATAGTTGGAGGGGTTGAGGGTGAATGCGAATTTTTGGAGTTAAGTGCAGTCTTTTCTGCAGTGGTTAGGGCAGAGATGGTTGCCATCGGAGGGTAGAGATGAAGCTTGCCGGAGTTAGGGCAGAATGGCAGGTTTTGCTTTAGCAGCTGCCGGCGGTTTTAGGGTTTAGGTTCCTTGGCTCTTATACCAAATTGAACCAAGGAATTTTATTATATTTTCAATAACTACAATATTACACTTAATATAGAGCTGAGATACAATAGGAGACAGGCTGTCAAATCAATATAATTATGCAATACTTTCTAAATATAGTTTAACATATTTGATATAATATGGCTCTAAACTAAACATAAACCCATCAAGGGAATATACCTCAAGTGATAGTGTATCAAGTAGAGACCCACTTTTTATTATGTTGAATGTATTTGGGATGTGATAACTAAATCAGAAAGAGGTAAAATCCCAACAAGTGAGTTTGACAGATTTAGTGGAATAGATTTTATGTTTACTATGACTGTCAAAGAATATTGTGGATTTGATATGTTGACTTGGTGAAAAGAAATGAATCTCAATTTCTAGCTCTCTCCGCTATAGTCCGTGATTTACCAAGGATTATGTTGTTTGTTTTGGGCTGTTTAGGTTGATTTGAAACACAATCAAAACCATCATATCTTTTGCCAAGGATTATGCTGTTATAATTCCCCTGTAAGAATAGTTGAAAATCAGGTAAGAATACATTGTGTAAAAGCTTGCTGTTATTTGAGTTCCATTTGAGATGCATAACGATTTATTGTGGATGAACTATGGATTGAAAGGAGGTTGGTCCACCGATTAATAAGATTAAGGGGGCGTTTGGTATGCAGGAATTCAATGGAATTCAATGGAATTGAAATCTAAATTCCATTGGTCATTGTGTTTGATTGGTAGGAATTCGTTGAAATTGGAATTTGAATTCCATTCTTCATGTGTTTGGTTGAAAAAGAATTGAAATTGGAATTGGAATTAATTACCTCAAATTCCTTCAAATAAAGGATTTCAAATCCTTCCAAATATTGAAGGATTTCAAATTCCACCGACTCTTGCCTCCCCACTAACCGCCATCTACTACCCCGCTCACCGCCAACCGACACTACCGACAACCCCGACCACGACCGCCGACGCCCCCCGCCAATCCTAACCCCGCCGCCCCCAACCGCCGACCGCCGCCTACCAACCCGCCCACCGCCAACCGATTGTGACGCCCACGATCGCCGACGCCGCGCCCGCCCCCGATCACTGGCCACGGTCGTCGTCCGCCGACCGTCGCGTCCTTCACCGACTGCCCCGTCGTCCGTCACCGACCCGACCCCGCCGACCCCGACCACCGCTGACCCAATTGCCGTCACCGCCGCCCACCCGCCACCGACGCCGACCACCGACGCCGACCACCGCCACCCCTAATCGTCGATTGTCACCGACTGTCATTGTTGAACCGTGTCTTGACAACGGACGTTATCGGTTGGTGGCGGTCGATCGGGCGGCGGCGGTCGGTTTTCGGCAACGGGCGCGGTTGGTAGTCGCGGTCGATTGTCGACGGTGACGGCGGCGGCGATCAGTGGTATGTAGCGGCGATGATCGGTGGTCATTGAGGTGGTGGCGGTTTGCAACGGGTGATAAATTCCAATTCCTTTATAAATGTATTTCACTAGAAATGCATTTGGAATTTAAATTTCCTTTATAGATTCCAATTCCTTTGAATTTCTAATCCTTTGGAAAATATTGAATTCCAAATACAATTCCTTGAATTTAATTAAAATTCCAATTCCAATTCCAACTCCAACTCCAATTCCAATTCCAATTCCAATTCCAATTCTAATTCTAATAAATTGCGCGAACCAAACGCCCCCTAAGATTGATGGTATAAATGATGAATTGTTGGTTTTATCATACGAAAGCTTATATATGCTTCTGATGGTCAATCTTAATTTAATTAAGCCTCTAAAGTCTAGTTCATTTGTTGCTTATTGTAAGGGGTTGAACCTCATCGCGCGTTTTGATTTGATTTGATTTCTTTAGATGATTTTTTTGGTTGATTTTACTGGCTAAACAGTAGCAATCTTGATTCATTTAGACTTCTCTATGCATTTGAAATTTATATTTAGGGTTTGCTTTGTCAAATAGAGGATTATAAACTTGTCAACTGGAATTGATTTTACATTTACAATGTATGTGAATATATATACAAGTATGAGATCCTAAATGCTAGGAGATAATAACAACCTTCTATGACTATAACAAACTATGAAATTTTGAATGAATTCAAAATATTTAACTATCTATTGGGTTTAACATCCCCCCGCAAGATGGACGACCGGGAGAGAAGTCCAATCTTGGATATAAGCATGTGATAACGTGATTTGAGGAGAGGCTTGGTCAGAGTGTCCGCAAGTTGGTCGTCGCCGGCGATATGAGTGACGCGTATGGAAGCGGCTTGGACCTTTTCTCGAACAAAGTGGAAGTCTAAGGCAAGGGTTTCATACGTGAGTGAAAGACCGGGTTTGTCGAGTAGATGGTGGCACTCAAGTTGTCACAGTAAATTGTTGGAGTGACTATGGAAGTGTAACCGAGCTCAGAAAGTAACGAAATTAGCCATTGGACCTTGGTGGTAGTCGAGGCAACTGCTCGGAATTCAGCCTCGGTGGAGGAGCGTGCTAATGTTGGTTGTCGTTTTGAGCTCTAAGAGATTGGGATAGAACTGAGATATACAATGTAGCCATAGTGCTTCTGTAAGTTAGCTTGTCACCAGCCCAATCGGCATCGGTAAATGCATGTAATTGCAATAGGGAGTGACGTTTGAAGAAGAGTCCATGGTGAATAGTCCCATGTAGGTAACGTAGTAGACGCTTAAGGGCAGCCCAATGTACATCAGTGGGCTTATGCATGAATTAGGACAATTTGTTAACCGTGAAGGCAACATCGTGTCGTGTAAGGGATAAGTATTGTAAAGCCCCAACAAAGGTTCGATATCAGTGGTGGATTGGAGAGGGGTGCCATCGGTTTTGTGTAGGTAGTCCAAACTAGATATTGGTGTGGTTACTGGTTTACAATCACTCATGTTAGCTCGAATGAGAAGGTCATGAATGTATTAGTTTGGGAGAGAAATAAACCATAAGGGTGTGGAATGACTTCAACACAAGAAAATAAGAAAGAGAGCCGAGGTCTTTAAGGGAAAACCTGGCTGCAAGAGAAGAAATGAAGGTATTTATGGTAGATGAGCTGGGACGGTGATGATGATATCGTCAACATAGGCGAGGATGAATATGGGAGAAGAAGTTGTTCGATTGATAAAGAGAGAAGGATCGGATATTGTGGGTTTGAAATGAACCGTTAGAAGGTATGTTTTAAGTTCATCGTACCAAGCTCGTGAAGCTTGGCGAAGGCCGTAGATTGCCTTGTTGAGTTTGCAAACGTGATGAGGGAGATGGGGGGTCGGCAAAAACCGGGTGGTTGCGCCATGTAGACGGATTCAGTGAGGGTACCTTGAAGGAAGGCTTGATGTCTAATTGGCGTAGTGGCTAATTATGTGAGGTGGCGGAGAGAGCGAGGATTAAACATAAGGTGGCGGGTTTGATAACGGGACTAAAGGTCTCGACATAGTCAAGGCCTGGGCGTTGATGAAAACCTTTGGCTACAAGTCGAGCCTTGAGTCTATCAACGGTACCGTCCGGTTTGAACTTAGTCCGGTAAACCCATTTGCAACCAACCAAGTTTGGAGCGGAGTCGGGAGGGACGAGAGTCCAAGTTTGATTGCGTTTGAAGGGCATCAAACTCGTCCTGCATGGCTTTGCGCCAAAGTGGATGTTTGAGTGCTTGGGTGATGGTGGATGGTTCAAGAGTAGGTTGGGTGGTTGTTTGTATAATATATAATCGGAATTGTGGTATTTTGGGTTGGGTTTCTTAACGGGACGAGTTTGAGGTGGAGAAACAGGAGGTTGGGGTTGGGCAGTGGGGTGCGCAGAAGAAGAAGGTGATGAGGGGGATGGGGAGGGTGGGGAAGAAGAGTTAGGAGGAGAGGGGGCGGCTTCGGAGGGGCAGGGGTTGGCAATGTAGTTGGGGGAGTAGGCTGTTGGGAAGATGTGGAGGTGGGAGTGGGAGAAAGAAGAGTGGTATGGAAGGGCAGCCAAGTGGTGGGGTCGGGAGAAGGGTGTCTTGGACTGAACGATGGATTCATACGGAAATGTGTGCTCTTCGAAGTGAACGTGACGAGAGGTGTAGATGCGGTTAGTGAGAGGGTCAAGAAGATGGTAAGCACTTTGAGAGGAGGAGTAGCCTACAAAAACACATGGTTTAGACCGCGGTTGAAGTTTATGATTAGAATATGGGCGTAACCATGGGTAGGCTAGACATCCGAAGCCACGGAGTTTTGTGTAGTTGGGAGTTTGATTGAAAAGACGGTGGAATGGAGAATCATGCTGGAGAGTTGCGGTGGGTAAGCGATTAATGAGATAAGTGGCAGTGGTGACAGCTAGTGGCCAAAAAGATAATGGCATTTTAGCATGGGAGAGAAGTGTGAGGCCGGTTTTAACGATGTGACGATGGCGACGTTCAGCATATCCGTTATGTTCCGGTGTGTGAGGGGGAGAGGTAAGATGAGAGATGCCACTGGAAGCGAGATGGGAGGAAAGTTTGAGATATTCACCTCCATTGTTGGAGTAAAGTTGATAAATTTTTGTTTGGAAGTAGTTTTCAACAAGGTGTTGAAAGCGAATAAAGGTAGGGAGTGAGTCTGATTTATGTTTGAGGGGATAAATCCAGATGTATTTGGTGTAATGGTCTACAAAGATAATGTAGTACTTATAACCATCAAAGGATGTTATTGGAGAGGACCACACATCAGAATATAACAATTGCAAAGGTGATGTAGTAGAAATAGTAGAAACAAAAAATGGTAATTTATGACTTTTATTAATGCAGCAAGAATTACAAGATTCATGTTATGTTTATTTGAAATAAAAGAAAACGAAGAAGCTAAGCGGTGTAAGACTTGAGAGTGCGGGTGGCCTAGACGATGATGCCAAAAGGAAGCTTGAGTGGTCTGTGAGTGAAAGGAAAGTACGAGGTGGCAGGGTTGAACGCAGCTCATACACACCGCGGCTGGCTGTCCTGTGGAGGAGAGTGAGATTGGTTTTCAGATCCTTGATAAGAAAGTAGAAGGAGAAAAATTGGATTAGTATTGGATTGTCAATACATAAACGAGAAATAGAAAGGAGATGTGGCGGGAAATAGAAGGAACACAAAGAACATTGGTTAAGAGGAGCGAAACATTAGAAAAAGAAAGTGTAGTTGAGCCAACATGAATGATAGTAAGAGAGGAACCATTACCAATAACTAGTTCTTCAGTACCGTCGTAGGGGTGGTGGAGAGACAAGTTGTTGAGGTCGTTGGTGACATGGTGAGAAGCGCCACTGTCATATAGCCATGTAGGTTGAGAGGGGTCACTGTTATGGAGACCCATCATGTGTGCCTGCGGTTTGTGGGAGGGGGCAGTACGGGTGTAGGTGGGTAGAGTAAGTAATGTGTGGGTGGGTCTTTTGAAGGTAGGCCAGAGGTAAAGAGAGTGGCCTTTGGTAAAGCACCATTGGCATTTGCCAAGAAAAGGTTTGGAGGAAGGGGGGTGGGGGGGGTGGGTAGTATACGGGATTGGAAGATGGTGGGCGGGGTGTCCATGGACGATGAGAGGGACGAATTTGGGCAGCAAAAGCCGTGACGGGCTGGTGGATGGTGGTAGGGACAGGTGATGTTGGGGCCAAGGATAACTCATGATTAATGAGTTTTTCATGTAGTTCATGAAACGAGATGGGAGCATCACGCGCATGTACGGCCTCAATGACTGGTTTATAAGCTTTCTGATCCAAACCAGTGAGAATGAAATCAGTAACATCTTCGGGTCAAGTTTCTTGCCAAGGATGGCGAGTTCATCAACAATCACTTTGATGGACTGCATATAGTCAGTATTAGACTGATCATGGGTTTTGGAAGACTGCTTCAACAGGTGATGAAGCTGTTTGATATGGCCGCGCTAAGGAGATGCATAGGTGCTAGATAAGATTTTCCAGGCATCAAGGGAGGAGGAAGCATTGGTGATCAAGGGGACAAAGAAGGAGAAAGACTGCTAACAATGGCCCTAAAAAGAAGACCGTCTTGGCGAAACCATGTGGCATAATCTGGGTGAGGGGTGGTGGGACCGTCTTGGACGAAACGGGGAAGGAGAGGGATGGGTACCATCAATGAACTTGTACAAATCTAGGCCCTGAAGTAGAGCCTCGATCTGGGTCTTCCAGCTCAAATAGTTGGTAGAGGTTAGTTTGAGAGAGGATGGAAAGTTGACCATGGTAAGGGAAGACGATGAAGCGGGAATGCTTTGAATATTGCTGGAGGTGCTGCTGCTTTCGGCGGCCATGGCTGTTGTAGGGAGAGGTGTTTAAGAAAGAAGAAGGGAGGTCGATAGATCTGGCTCTGATACCATATAAACTTGTCAATGGAATTGATTTTACATTACAATGTATGTGATATATATACAAGTATGAGATCCTAAATGCTAGGAGATAATAACAACCTTCTATGACTATAACAAACTATGACAATTTGAATGAATTCAAAAATATTTAACTATCTATTGGGTTTAACAGGATTACATGACTGAATGATCATTTTATTGATCATATCGTCGTGTGTTCTTCTATAAAACTGAATGCTAAAACTAATTTTATATAGGCCTCCTTGGGTAAAGATTAACTGAGTAAGAATGTTAGATTCAATTATCACAACTGATTAGTTGCCTTTTGCACGTCCATGTGCTGTGTGTATAAAAAAAGATTAATGTTTTCATTGTTTTGTTCATGTCTATTAAGGTATTATACGCAGCAGTCCATGTGTGTTTTGATTTTGTATTTCCTTTTTAGTTAGTACAATAAGTTTTTTTTTTTTTTATGTTCATGCTTTATATTTCTAATACATTACTTTTACAGGCTTGTTCTCATGTGAACCTTCATTATTTTATTTTTCCAGCAATGTTGGAGGTTAATTGCTTCGATCACTTTAAAAGAAATATAACTTTTTTAGCTTAAAGGTACGTGTGTTTTTTGACTTCCCTTGAATGTAAACATTTTACTTTTCTCTTTTATTGAACTTTCTTCAATGCTGTTTATTATTCATAGCAGAGAGACGCAATGATGTTAGAGACATCATCTTAATCCCGCTTCCGCTAGACGGCGCTAAGATAACTAATTTTTGTAAATATTAGTTGTATGGCAAGACCATAGGGGTGGATATGTAGTACGGCAAACAGACCATCCTTTGATTTTAATAACTACAGATGGCCTAACACGCGTCAATTTAAGTACGTAAAGATCAAGTTCCACCAAACACAATGAATACTCGCGCAACGTACGCGTGAAAATGAATACCACTAGTATCTAACATAATCTTAAAAATAACTTTTAACTTAAAAGATCAAATTAATCTAAAAGTAAGCAATTTCTAACTTAACTAAAATTAACAACTTAAAATTTAACGGTTTCTACTAAGAATGAAATTAACTTAATACTAAATAAATTATGACTTAAGATTAAACCATTTCTAATTTAAACAAAGTTACAAATTAATTGTCGATTAAAAGCTCTCAAATTGTAACTTAGCAAACGGCTTTCCAAAAAGTCATGCATATTCGATAGATATATATATATATATATATATATATATATATACATATATAGATATATACATATATATACATATACATATAGATATATACATATATATATACATATAGATATATACATATAGATATATACATATATATACATATAGATAGATATATATATATATACACATATACATATACATATATACATATACATATATATATACATATATATACATATATATACATTATATATACATATACATATACATATATACATATACATATATACATATACATATATACATATACATATATACATATATACATACATATACATATATATACATATATACATATACATATATATATATATATATACATATATATATATCAGCATTAGTTACTTGAAATATCTAAAGTATGTAAATTTCATTTTGTTAAAAAATAAGTTCATATTTCATAGCATACAAATATAAATAATATTACTAAATACGAAGAGATAATACTACTAAATAATTTACGAAATACATATCACACAATGAAGGTACTATAATAAAGAATTACTAGAAAAAAAGTGAAGATAAAAAATCAAAATTTTCCGGGCATATAGTTCGGGTAAACAAGCATATGGTTTTAGTTAATCGGGTGGTTATCATCAAATCACGTACCCATATGATATGATACACATTTAAACCAATCTCATATCGGTCTCTTACTCGATACTTATCATCCCCACATGTACCAAGTTCTTAAAATCTTTATATAGTTTTAGCTGATCATTATCAAATCTGCAATTGTTAAAAGTTACCTAACAATACTCCTTGAATTTCATTCAACAAGACATCCAATTTGATTGAGCACATCAAATAAAAACCATATATTGAACACATTTCCCACCTTAATGTGACATTAATGCTTCCAAACATGAACTTGAAAAACATTTATTCTTACTCTTTTATTCTCTACTAATTAACTTGCCCCCAAGATATTATTATTATCATATAAAACCAGCAAATACTCTTGAGTTACTCCAAACCATACATCTTCCTCATCATTATAACGAAGTTGGTGATCTTTTCAGGGTTGGTTAAAGATTCAGAAACGGTTTCTCTAGCCAATGACCGCGTGATCCATGCAGCGAGTTTTGGGTAGTGATCCTCCAACTTGAAGCCTCCAAACTTCTCGTAAGCGGGGAACCATGAGGTTTGACCTATGAGAAGTATGTCAACATACCCAAATGTGTCCCCATTGAAGTAATCTTTGTCACCCAATGTTCCATTCAAATACATCATGATCTCGAGGAAATTGTTCTTAGCGGCTTCTACTTCATCCTTTCTTTTGAGCTCCAAATGGCACGCCCCGTTGGATAGACCTACGATATACATGTAAATTGAGAGAGATTATCATAGTGTGAAAAAATAGTTTGGGAACCTACATTACTAGAAAATTCACATGTATCGATCTTAATATAATTAGGTTTCATGATAAAATGTGTTATGTAACAGATTGGAGCGCTTAAAAGTTAACCAGACTAGGTTTGTAACAAAGACACTGAGTTATATTAAGAAAATAATAATAATAAAACATGTAGTTGGTTAAAAAAACCAGGTTTTATATCACCAAATATAGTTCAGTTTATGGTAAGAAATCAAGCTCTATTACACTTAAAACAAATAAATAATAATTGTAATGAACATTAAAAGTATGATAAAAGTCTTTTTAAGCAACTAGGTTCTATTATATTCATGAAAAAAAAAATATGGAACATTTTTAATATGTAATAGAATCCGGTTTTTATAAGCACCGATGTTCTATATTCATAGTGAGTCGTTTTATTATCCAGAGCAACAGCCAGTGAAATTCCAATACCTTATAAGCACTGGTGTTCTATAAGGATTATAAGTGCCTTGTTCTTGTATATATGAATTTATATCACTAATATGGCAACCAATGGTTTTTTAATGCTTATAGTTACATACTTACAAACTAATACAACTCTAACGTTTTAACATGGTTTCTTTATTTACTTGTAATTAAAGATTTATCTCCAAATGTATGTATGCTATATATTCCTAATATTTGTATTACCATCGTTTTGGAAATGTACATTGTTTAAAATGAGGCATAATCGGTTTTGCTACAACTAATAGTCTTATACTTATTGTAGCCCACGTCTACAATAAAAGGAGTTACCTTGCGGTCAATGTAGTCGGCCCAGAACCTGGCACGGGATTCTCATACGCACAGTCAGGTAACAAGGGCTTGGCAGGCCAAACTTCATCGATGTAGGCGATAATGTTAGCGGACTCACAATGGGCTTGTCGTCGTGCAAGAGCACGGGCACTTGTTTGTGGACAGGGTTGGATTTAAGCAACAATTCACTCTTGCAATTCATCAAATCCATCTCTAAAACTCTTCATATGGAATTTCTTTCTCAGCCAAAGCAACCTTCACCCTCATGCAAAATGGGCTAGCCCACATACTCAAAAGCTTCACATTATCCTTTCCCATTTGTGTGTGTGTGTGTTTTGAATGATCATGTGAGAGATAAGCTTTCTGTTTATATAGATGTGACAATGGAACTCATTGTGTTCACCACTACAAGAAAATCATTGGTTTTGCCACATTAAAGTTGTTTCATGGCAAAAAGTTAACTGGCTGACGTCATCAAATCGTTGACAATTGCCGGCACAATTGCATAAAATCGAACACCTTATTGTGTGCTCAGTTTACAAAGCAATAATACTATATATTAAATTACTAGGCTTTTTTTTTTAACAGAAACTTTCATTAAAAAAGGCAAGCTCTAAAAAACGAGAGCCGCCAAACACTACATACGCATATACAACGGGTTCTTGACCCAATCCTTCCAAACTATATTTTTATACTTCGATCTAAATTTCAACCATAAAAACGCTTTAGATTTATTTCCGCCACCACCTCTGCCACCTTCCTAGACTTGTTTTGAAACACTTTTCATTTCTAGCATACCATATCGCCCAAGTGTTATCATCACAATACCTCTAACGATTTTTTTCCTCCATTCCCCCCGTGGACGTTCTATATAAACATAAGCAAATTCTCGTAATCATATGCAAAATAAGGCTCCAAGTTACACCAGCTACATATTATGCTCCACACCCGTAAGAGAAGCCGCAATCTATCATCAGGTGCTTTAGGTCCTCGACATCACAATCACAAAAGGACAAGTATCAACCTGAATCGGAATTCTCCAGTGCACTAAGGCTGCTCGAGTAAGGAGTCTGTCCTTCGCTGCTCTCCAGGCTACCAGGAAGACCTTGGTAGGAACCCAACTCTCCCATTTAAGATCAATATGGGCCGACCCACTGTCAACCTCATTAATCCATTTTCAAAACTCCTTCACAGAAAAAGACCCATCCTTAGAATTAATCCAGGCCCAAGAATCACTTTGGCTTCTCAATTTTTGGCTGGTGAGCAGTTGCTCCAAATCTTGCTGCTCTGATAGTTCAGTCACCGATCTAGGACATCTACTCCATCTAGGCACAAACTGAGTCCCCTCACCTTGATCAAGCAACCTGTCACACACCCAAACTGTTCTGTTTTTATCCAACATGAACAGGCTTGGCCACCTATCACGAAGTAAAGTATCCCCTGCCCAAACATCATGCTAAAAACGAATCTTCTGGCCATTCCCAAGAATCCCTTTTATCATCTGCTGAACATTTTTGTCATTCACCTTTGTGCCTTCTATTTGATTCACTATAACCTTCCAACATCCAGGGAGAGCACGTTTGATTGGCAGGAACATCCATCTACTCCTACCCCCGTGAATTCCTACAATAATCTTTCTCCAAACTGAATCGACTTCCACCTTGAATCTCCAACCCATTTAGCAATAAAGCCAAATTGACCTCGGCTTCTCAAAACGCCCAAGCCGCCTTGTTTTTTCGGAGTTGTGATTATATCCCAAGCCACCCAATGTATCCTCCTTTATCAGTCGAACCCGACCATAGGAAGTCTCTCATAAGACGTTCCAACTCCTCTATAACCTGCACCGGGGCTTTGTATAGAGAGAAATAATAAATAGGGATGTTTGCGAGCACCGATTTGATCAATGTAAGCCTGCCTCCTATGGAAAGAGTATTCGCCTTCCAAGATGATAGCCTGTTCCTAACAATATCAATAACCAAGTTCCATTGACAGATTCTATTCATGTTTGCTCCCACCCGTATTCCCAAGTAATCAAAAGGAAAAATACCAACCCGACAACCAATAACCTCCGCCATACCCGCAACATCCATATCTTCGGTGCCAATCCCATACAAAACGACTTTTGAATATTTATCTTAAGACCAGAGCAAAGATGAAATACCCGCAAACTCTAGCCACTCCAACCAAATTGTCTTTGGACAAATCTCCGATTATTAACGCGTCGTCCGCATAAAATAGATGAGAGAGATGCATAGACCCCTCCCCCACATGTATACCTTTCACCATACCTTCCTCCACCGCTTTGTCAAGGAAGCAATGAAGAACCTCCATGACAATTACGAAGAGAAAAGGAGATAAAGGATCACCCTGTCGTACCCCTTTTGACATTGAAATTCAAATGTCAGAGACCCGTTTACCAAAAACCGCCGAACGAGCTGATTCTAACACCCCTTTCACCCAAGAACACCATTTCCTCGGAAAGCCCATTTGGTAAGAGCCGACAATAAAAAACTCCAATTGACGTTATCATACGCCTTCTCGAAAGTCTAGTTTCAACAAGAAAGCCCTCTCCCCTTCTTTTTAAGCCACCCCATCGTTTCATTTATGATCAACGGACCATCTAAGATAAACCTTCCGCTCAAAAACGCAGATTGAGTATTAGAAATCACCGAGCTCAATACCTTCTTTATCCGACTAGCAAGAATCTTAGAAATCACCTTACTCACAATACCCACTAGAGTAATCGGTCTATAGTCTTTAAGACCCACCGGAGACTTAATTTTTGGGATTAAAGTTATAAACGAGGAGCTACACCCATTACTATTGTTCCGGACTCATGGAAATACCTCATCATGTTAGAAAAATCTTCTTAAACAAACTCCAAAAATGCTTTAGGAACCGAAAATTGAACCCATCCGGCCCCGGGGCTCTATCCGAGCTACAATTAAACATCGCTTTTTTAATCTCATCCACTGTAAAACTAGCTATTAGATCATCTCTACTTCCCTCCTCTAACCGCTTCAAATTGGAGCACCAAAAATCTGGTCTTCTTGTCACCTTTTCTTTAAAGTGATCTCTAAAGTGCTTAAACACCTCTTTTTAACCCGAGAAGGTTTGACCACCCACTCCCCTTCAATTAACAGCCCCGGGATAGAATTGGAAGCTATTCTACCATAATACCCTATGAAAAAAGGCAGAATTTTCATCCCCATCCACTGCCCACTTCACACGAGATTTCTGTTTAAGGTCTTTATTGTTACACCAATTCAAGTAGTCGACTCCTTTCCGACACTCCTCCCAAACCCACACTTCTCTTCCTCCAACTCTCTCACTTCCATAACCGCCTCTAGCTTTTCCATGTCTTCTTTCAGGACATCATCTCCTCACCTGCTTTCTTTCAATGTCTCTCCACCAATCTTTAAGCGCCTGACGAATTCTCCTGAACTTGTTTAAAACAATCTGGTCCGGGCAGCCCTGAAAAACATTTTCGGATAACACTTCTTACCACCTCTTCACACCCCTCCCTGCCCAGCCAAGAGTTAAACATCTAAATGGTTTTGGACCATAATTAACATCCACCACGGACAAAAGTAAAGGGCAATGATCCGAGTATTCTCTTCTCAGCGCCCTCAAAGAAGCAGTCGGCCATCTATTGAAAAATTGATCACAGACCAGAACTCTATCGATCTTGCTTAACTTGTGTCCTAAACCTTTTCCAGCCAGATAAGTGAATTAAAACCTCTCATATTGTACTCGCATAATCCCAGATTATTAATAAAATTATTGAAAACAGCTGCTATCCCATAATTAAAAGTAGTATTTCTGCGTTCTTCTTGAAAGCGGACTGCATTAAAATCCCCAAATAACACCACCAAACCAGTACAGCTTCTAACCGTAGTACAGAGATCCTCCCACAATCTTTTTTTCGCTCCCGCCTTTGAGGAGCATACACATTAACTAGGTTTAAACATAGTTCCATCCACCACCAAAACCCCTGACGTCACTAAGAATTTCTATTTTGACGACTCGAAACTTTCTGAAAAATCTTAGGGTTCCAGATATTAATCAATCCACCCGAAAGGCCAACCGCATCAACCCAATCAAATTCAGCCCCCCCCTGTCTCCCCAAAACGCAGAAATCTCCTTCAGTCCAACCCTGAACCTTTAGTTTCTTGTAACCCTAAAAATTCAACCCATGAACAATACGTAACCGTCTACACCAGGAGGCTTTGCCCCGCCCTCATCCCCCTAATATTGATAGAAATTAAGTTCATTGATACCAACTGTAACCCTTCATCTCTAACTGACTGTTGAACCAAGCTTCTATGATTCTGAAGATCAACCCCCAATCTATTTCCATATCGAATGGTCCGGCAATCTCGACAACGATGTCCACGGTTGCAATGGAGTTTGTTGTTTGTTCTGAGCTTCATCTACTGTTTGTTGCTTTGGAGAGTGTTTCGGCGAGCTGAGCACAGCATCATTAAATATGTCTCCATTTAATTCCACAACTACATTACCACTTTGTCCTTCTCTACCATCCAAATTACCATCCATGCCATTGATAAAATCCCCGTCCAAATTCCTCTCAACTGCATCGGCCCAAACCAGCTCATCCTCTTGGGCTTCATCTCCTTTGGGCTTTTTTACAATCTTGGACTTTTCTAACTACTAGAATACTCCCCCACTAAATTACCCACATTATGATCCAAGACATTTTTCTTTTCCTTTAAAACTTAGAAGTTAAATCTTCTAACTCATCCTGACTACTAAAATCTTTTTCAAATTAAATTTATTCCCAGGAATAAAGAGGTCAACCGTATCTTTTCCATAACTGACACCTCAATAGTAGGAATATTAAAAACTTCCATATTTGTTGCCACCAAATCCTCACCTTCCAAAACTGAGTTACCTTCCTTTTTTTCAAAATTTCCGGCGACCGGCGTAGGTCTCCGACCTATTCTTCCTCCATACGATCTTCTTTGTGACCTTCTCCTCCTCTTCTTCATCACTGTTTGCCGACATGTTCCCATTCCTATCCTCCTTCAAAAATTCTGGTACCCATTCTCGGCAATCATCCTCCACACACACCCTTAAACTTCCGACCTCTCATATAATGGTGACTTCTTCAGCGATCTTCTTACCTTCTCCCACTAGCACACCAATGTAATCATGAGACAGATCCGAATCTACTTCCGACCGAGGAGGTTGTGTATGATCTTCCCGAACTGTTGTCCAACCTTCTCAAATAACTAAATCGCTCAACAAGTTTATTGGTAAGCCTTTTATCTTCAACCAAACCAATCTCTCATACGCAACACTTGACCCTCCCAAACCCATATGCCGGAAAATCTACCGATCACTTCCTTGGCCTCTATCATCGCTTTTTCCGCATCCTCCCGATTAGGGAAAGTTACCGTCATGAAAGGCCACCAAGTATTGAACCATACAATCTCCTGCATTAATGTCATTCAAGATAATGTTGATGTTTTTTATTGCGTCTAAGTCGACCATCCTCATAATCAATGCCTTCCATGTTGTATGGTAAGCAAGGACTTGGTTATCAATCTTCAATTCCTTCCCCTACCAACATATCCTTCTACCGTTAGGATTCCTGAAAGGACTTCCCATTCTGAACAAACGCTTCGGGATCTCTCTAGGTCCTCCAAATCTCTTATTCTCCTGCTCATATTCTGCACCGGCGGCTTCTGTCCAATCTCACCATCCTCAAAAGCAAACCTTGCAATTTCGCTCTTTCAAGAAAAATCACCCATTCTAATCTTACCCAACTTCCTCAATGATGTCGGTTTGTCAAGCCTAATCAAAAACAATTTATAAGGTTCCAAACTCACCTAAGATAGCTAGGGTAAGTCGGGTCGATCCACAGGGAATATGTGGAAAGTTTTGTAGTTTAAATCTAAAAGTTGTAGCTTGATTACAAAAACTTAATAAAAATGACTAATCGAGAAAAGTAACGAACTTTATGATTAATTGAGTTGCAAACAATAATGTAAAAGGGTAATCTTCTCGGATTCAGGTTTACTACTTAGATTTGCCTTGAGTGTTCATAAAAGTCATATAAGCTTAACGGGTCGATTTGGGTAAAAACAATAGATTGAATAAGACTGTTGTTAAAGAACTACTCGAATCATATCTTATGTTTGTGATACTCAATCCCATCCAACATTAACGTTTCCAGATGAAAAGAAATCTAAAACAATCAAAGTGGAACAAGTGAATTGAAAGCAACACACATATTTTAGAGTTTTCAACCAACAATAATGTACTCGGCTTAAACTACCGTGTTCAAACATTAACTCAACCACAAATCATCAAGAACAAATCATAGTAGTAAACCTTACTACCCAAAGAAGATTACTAGGAGATTAGCTAGACATGGTAATGAAGAACACCAAATCAAAATCAAATTAAACATCAAATCTAATGTTAAAGGATCAAACCGAATGATGAAAAACACTTGAAAAGCCTTGAAATCGCCTCTCGGGAGCCTCTTGAAGCCTTGGGGACGAAAGGGGGCGACTATGGAGGTGTAGAATGAGAGATCCCTCAAAACTAATTTTTTCGGCTTTTAAACGAATTCAGCACGCGTGGCCACCGTAAGACGTCTCACACCGTAAGTTACGGTGGGCACCTTCTGTTTTTCAGCATGTTCGGCCGTAAGGCATCCAACCCACCGTAAGTCATGGCCGACCAACTTTGTCCAAATCTTGTTTTCTTCATAACTTCTTCGTTCGGACTCCGTTTTCCTCCCCGTTTGCGGCCACATTCTCGTAATTGAATTCTCTTTCATCTCATCTATCATGATCTTTGATTATCATCCATGTGCATTCTTCAAAACTTCTCAAATGATTGCGTTTAACCTACAAAACATCAAATCCTCATAGTTAACTTGTTCAACACAATCTCTTACACTTGACCATACTAAATGCATTAAATTTAACCACTTAATCATGATAAACCTCATTCCAAACCCCTAGCATCACATCCCCACACTTGTTTCTCGCTTGCCCTCAAGCGAGGTTGCTTTTAAGAATCAAGAATTCAAGTCAAACAAAAATTAGGTGAGAACATAGACACACACATACCAAACTCGATTAAGATTCATGGGCATACCCAATTCCCAAGTTAGCAACTATGACCCGTTAACAACCACAAACCTCTAACCCGCTGGACTGCCTAACTAAGATTCTCAAACTTTAGGTGGTTCCCTTGCACATATCATACCCCTCACAATAAAACTCTCCACTCGGTGTAATTTCTGGCCCGACCAAAGATGTGCCGGTATTTATGAAGCACTCAAGCAATGATGAAAACTAGTGAGCATAGGCTTGTAAAACAATCAAATCTCCACTCACTAACACGAGATTGCACACCAATCATGAGGGCTTTTCAAAGTTGTAATGTTAGGCTTAGGTTCGGGTAGGGATAATTTAGGGTATAAGTGACTAAAGTGATGAAAAACTTGAGTTAACTACTTTATTCAACGACTTCAAACCCTTTAACTACTCTTTACTTCAAAGCACAATTTTTTTTCCTGTCTAATACTTCCGTCTTTCAACTTCACTATTTCGACATAGTTTTCTTTTCACTCCATTTCTTTTTTCTTTTTTTTTTTTTTTTTAAATAAAACTTAACAAACATAACGGGATTTATTATGCTTAACAATCCCTAATTACATCTTCGAACATTATATCAAACTAAACTTAACACTACTACCACTAATTAACTCAAATTCCATCACATGGGTAAACAAGCGAATAGGTTGTACAAAGGCTAGTTGGTTAAGAAGTTTAGGGAAACAAATGAATGGGAGAAGGCTCAAAGTTGGCTACTATGGGCAAACATTAAATAGATGGGTCCTATGGGGCTATCCTATGGTTAATCCTAATGCCTCAATCATTTTAGTGGGAATCCGGTTTCAAGCTTCAATATGCACGCGCTCCACAAGTTCTACCATTAGACTGCATCATTGCACACTCAAACAAGCAAATATATCTAATAATATCAAATAATAGGCTTCTCACATATGGAAACAGTGGGATCGGGCTACCGACATGACATGTGCAAGTTTACTACACCAAGGTTTGCCACCCCTAGCTAGGCATTCCCTTTCCAACTTCCATTAACCGACCGGGTTGAAACCTTTAGGGAATTAACTATGACCGAGAACCTTAACCAATGATTAGTATTTTTAGAGAAAAACGTTAAAAATTTTCAAATTTTCAAATTTTTGTCCAAATTTCCATTTCTCCAAAATATGTGTCTACCTATGAATCCCCCATCCCCACACTTGGGATACATTGTCCCCAATGTATGGTGTTTTCTACGGAATTCAACATTTAAATCTCCTTTAGACTTTCCCATCTACGTTATCAAGGCTCTTTGACTCGACTCACAATGCAAGACAAACATGAACATAAACAAGCTACTTATTTCCTAAGACATAATATAAAGAGTTCAGGCATCACACACCACCCACCCCCCATATTGTTCTATTGTCCTTGCCACCAACCCATATCACATAATTAAATGGTTTAACATAGAACAAGTGGACCTGATCGATCGGAACAATCACGATCAGCGATTGCCCCCGTAATACCGGTTCTGCCTCGGTCCAAAAGATCCGTAAGCTCCTCAAACCATTGTCCAAATGAGAATGCACCTGCAGACGCTCCACCACCACTACTGCTACCCTCACCCCGTTGTTGTTGCTGCATTTCTATCATCTGTTGTTGAAATTGGATCGGGTCAATCCACTCCGAATGATGCCACTCGGGTCTTGGCAGCTGTTCACCTCCTTCATATGGCGGGAGTGTGGAATAATCAACTCGCGGCGGTGCGGAAATGAATGGTTGTCCATTGTGATAAGCCTCATGATGGCCCAACTGTTGTTGGGATTCCCAGATATTAACTTGAACCTCTTGATGCACTAGATTAATCCTGTTCCACCGATTTTGATTTTCTATCACCGCCCTTGCATCATCATCCGCCTGCAACCTGACATGTTGTTGTAAATCCCAGCTATTTTGGTTGTAATTTGGCCAAGTGTCAAAACCATCAGGTCGACATTGTTGCACCCGCAACCACATCTCTTCTGGCATAGCATAAGGTGGTCTGTTATCAGCATCCAACGCAGTGTCATTCAAATCCTCATTCCTACCCATATCCTCTTCACTAACATCCTCCGGATCACTATCTTCCCTGATTCGGCCGGTCTTGCATCCAACCTCTTCACTTTCCATACATCTCCCACTCTATGTTTCCACTGAGCATACCTGTCATTTATGCTCCAAAACCATCCCATTCTCTCCATCAAGGTTAGGTTAAACGGGTCCATATCTTTAACAATATACTCATGTGGGAGCGAATATTCAGAATGAGTCATTACCTTGAACTGTTTCATCAACGCTTGAATTAACCGACAGTGAGGAACAATCTGTTTTCCTTTCGTTTCTCGTGCTAGCCAAATGTTCATCATTGCAAGGTAGCAAAATGAAATCTTGGTTCTTCCAGTCATTAATGAGTACAGAATGGGTATGTCACAGAATCGCACGGAATCTTTATCACCCCTCCGGGGCATCACATTTTGCATAAGAATAGATTGCAACAGCCTCGGTTCTTTCTTAAGATGAATTCTTTTGAAAGTGCTCCCCATTCCAGGCTTAAACAGTGTATCCCTCATGTCGTCCAAAGTGGCTCTTTATCGGGCTTGTTCCAGATTACATCCTCAGATGGAAACTCATATTCTGTCAAAGTAAAGAGTCGAATGATGCTATTCTTTTTAATGTGGCCATGGACATGGTCACCTTAATTCTCTTACATTCCCCTACAATTTCATCGTTCTCTTGTTAGAAGCCCCTTCCAATTTAAGAGAGCTCATCCATTCGTCAATGCATGGTGCAAACAGTTTGTCTTCTTCTTCATCATAACATTTTAACACCGCTCCCCATCCTAACCTTTCAAACCGCTCATGTATTCCATGGTGAGCAAACAACTCTTCTGGCACCTTCTCTTTCAACCAAATAAGCATCCCTTCTATCACGTATTTTTTTCATTTTCTCATACCATAGATATGCTTGGAATCTTGATGGCATTTTGCTTAACGGACCTCCTCTCCAAGTTGGAACATCCTCCATTACTTCTTCCTCCCGTCTTTGGGGCATTGCCTCCTCCCGAATTGGTGCCGGGATAATCGACATCTTTGCCCTCTTAGATGGCCAGCTGGTTCCTTCCCTTTTCTTCCCATCTGCACACACAAACAATAAACACATCAGAAGAACCGCTTGGTCCAACCAACCAGATGTTAACGAAACAAGTGTGAAATAACCACATCCCCACACTTGCTTCATTGCATGCCATTAGTGGTGGTCACTCTTAGGATGATCATTGAGTTGAGCACTTTTAATGAGTTACATAGCGAACTTCAAACCTTAGCACTAACATAATGCTTTACTATTTTCATTAGATTAGTTTCTCAACAACAATTGATCCACTTTACGCTTTATGCACCACTAAATTGGAACTTACATGTTTAATGACCACCACTAAAGTAACATATGACAATTAACATCACAGGCCAACATCAACCATCAACCTACTCCCATCAAACATTCATAGCTAACAAGGTTTGGGCTACATGTTCAATGAGTACCATTCCCCACACATGGGATCTATCTATTGTAAATTCGTTCATACAACCATTAGCCACTTTCATCATGCATAGTCAACCATAATGCTAAAAACTCATGTGAACCACTTAACATGAAAATATCACACTTCATCCATTCTTACAATGTGGTGAGAAAATCATACCTTTGTGGTTTTAGGAAGTTAGTATAAACTTTAGCACCAAGAAAATCAACCGGAAGTGAAAAATTCAAACTTTAAAATTTTAGGGTTCGTGACCCACGTACAGATTTACACAAACGAGTTGAAATTCGAAGAAACTAACCTTGGATTCTTGTTGCTTGCGAAAAACTACTCAACTTAGACTCAAGAACCGCTTGATTTGGTTAAGAATCGGGAAAGTTATGGTTTGGGGGAGATTGGGTGTTCTTGAGAGGTTTTGAGAGAAGATGAAGAAGTATGTGGAAAAGTGGAGTTTGATCTGTGATGTTGTGATGTTAGAAGAACCTGCTCGATTTTTTTTTTTTTTTTTTTATACGCAGCTTACCGTAGGTCGACTGCCCACCGTAACCTACGGTGGGCTTAAACTGCTGTTCGAGAACTGGCTTAACCGTAAGGCATATCCCCACCGTAAGCCACGGTGGGGTCTTCCTGTTTTCTGTGCTTTGGGGCCGCCGTAAGATACCTGGCCCACCGTAACTTACGGTGGGGCTTCTGTTTAGCTGCGATGCTGCTGCCGTAAAGCCACTGCCCACCGTAAGTTACGGTGGGCTCTTTCTGCTGGTTTTGGATGGGAGTGGCCGTAAGGTACGGCCATTTTGTGCCTTACGGCGGCCAAGCTCATTATTTTATTATTATTTTTGGGTTTTTTTTTTTTTTTTTTTTTTTTTTTTAATTACCAACACTTAAAATTTTAATTACCAAAATTTAATTACGATTAAGCAACTACAAAATTTTAAATACGATTAAGCAACTATCCTTAACCATAAAATTTATCGTTAAACCACTGAATGAATCCGCTTTGAACCGTCACCCCCAACTTTTGAACCGAGTTGTCCTCGACTCTCAGTTTTGGAAAAAGGAACGTACTGATTGATTGATGAAAAAAAAGAGATACGATCGCTTAATGAACAAGACAAAACAAAACAAAACACATGAAACGATGGAAATGTAACGAAAACGAATAAAAATAACTAAAACTCACAACACGGGTTGCCTCCCGGAAGCGCTACGTTTAAGAGTCTATAGCTCGACTTTCCTTCTACGTAACCTCAGATGGGTCAGAAATCCGGATGCTAACCGATAGAAGTTCTTCGGTTTGCTTAGCGGGTCCATTCAGATCATTTGGTCGCAAGTATGGTTTAAGCGGTGACCATTGACCACTTGTCGAATGTGGTCATCGAAATCCTCGATCTCGATGTCTCCCGAGTTCCCTATCCGTATGATTTTATAAGGACCTGTCCATTTGCTCTTTAGCTTACCTGGGAACAACTTAAGCGAGAATTGTATAACCACACCAAACTCCCCACTTCAAATTTTTCACCTTAATTTCGCATCGTGCACACGTTTCATTTTGTCTTTGTAAATCGTGGCATTCTCGTAAGCTTCTTCCCGTAGCTCTTCCAGCTCCGTCAAGCTTAACTTCCGCTGTTTGCCTGCAGTGTCATAATCAAAGTTAGCCTCTTTAATGGCCCATAACGCACGATGAGCTAATTCTAAGGGCAAGTGGCAACCCTTCCCGTAAACCAACCGGTAAGGGGTGGTGCCAATCGGTGTTTTGTAAGCAGTACGATATGCCCACAAGGCGTCATTCAATTTGTTAGACCAATCCTTGCGGTCAGGTCGTACTGTCTTTTGTAAAATCTCCTTGATTTGTCGATTTGACACCTCTACCTGGCCACTTGTTTGTGGATGATAAGGTGTGGCAATCCTATGATCAACACCATATCGCTTAAGCAATTTACCAAAATTAAAATTTTTGAAATGTGATCCCCCATCACTTATGATCACACGGGGCACCCCAAATCGACAGAAAATGTTGGTTTGAACAAATTTGCACACGACACTATGGTCATTGGTTTTCGTGGCAATGGCTTCGACCCACTTTGACACATAATCAACCGCTAATAAGATGTATAAATTGCCAAATGAGTTGGGGAAGGGCCCCATGAAATCAATCCCCCAGACATCAAAGATGTCGATTACTAGGATTGGTTGCATGGGCATCTCATTTCGTTTTGTGATACTACCCATCTTTTGGCAATTTGTACATGTCTTTGCAAACTCAAAAGCATCCTTAAAAATAGTAGGCCAAAATAGCCCGCATTGTAACACTCGATGCCCTGTTTTCTGGCCACTAAAATGACCGCCACATGCAGATGCATGCGCCAAAGACAATACATCCGGTATCTCTGAATCCGGAACACATCGTCTGATCAGTTGGTCAGCCCCTATCTTGAACAAATCTGGATCTTCCCAAAAGTATTGTTTGGCACGTGACACAAAATGTTTCTTCTTCGACTTTGACCAATGTTCAGGAATTGCACCTGCAACACAATAATTGACAAAGTCAGCATACCATGGATCATTAGATGTAGAAACAGACAATAATTGCTCATCAGGAAAGGTTTCATTGATTTCTAGCTCATGTTCATCCAAGTTATGGATGATTCTCGACAGATGGTCAGCCACGACATTTTCCTTTCCCTTCTTATCTCTTATCTCTAAGTTAAACTCTTGCAATAACAGTATCCACCTAATCAATCGAGGCTTGGCATCCTTTTATCCATCAAATACCTGACAGCAGAATGATCAGAATAGACAATAATCTTACTACCCCAAATATACGACCGAAACTTATCTAAGGCATAGACAACCGCAAGTAATCTTTTTCTGTGGTAGTGTAATTCAATTGAGCATCAGAAAGAGTTTTACTTGCATAGTAAATAGCCACGGGTTTCTTATCCACTCGTTGACCCAGCACAGCCCCAACTGCAAAATCACTGGCGTCACACATGATTTCAAAAGGAAGTGACCAATCCGGTGATTGCAAAATTGGGGCTTCCACCAACTTTTCTTTTAAAATATTAAATGCTTGTAAACACTCATCATCAAAGTTAAACGGGACATCTTTTAGGAGCAAGTTACACAAGGGTTTTGTTATCATACTGAAATTTTAATAAAACGCCTGTAAAAGCCTGCATGTCCTAAAAATGATCTAATGCCTTTAATATTTGTTGGTGGTGGCAAAGTAGATATAACTTGTACTTTTGCCTTATCAACCTCTATCCCCCTGCTTGAGATAACGTGTCCTAACACGATACCTTCTTGAACCATAAAGTGGCTCTTTTCCCAACTAAGGACCAAGTTCGAGTCAACACATCTTTTTAACACTTTTTGTAATTGATTTAAACATGATTCAAAAGATGTTGAAAATATTGAAAAGTCATCCATGAAGATCTCCATAGAATCCCCCACCATATCTGAAAAGATACTCATCATGCACCTTTGAAAGGTGGCGGGAGCATTGCACAAGCCAAATGGCATTCGCCTAAATGCGAAAGTACCATATGGACAAGTGAAAGTGGTCTTATGTTGATCATCTGGATGGATTGCAATTTGGTTATACCCTGAATATCCATCTAGAAAACAATAATATTTCTGACCCGCTAATTTTTCCACAATTTGGTCAATAAAAGGTAATGGGAAATGGTCCTTAGAGGTTACAGCATTTAACTTTCTATAATCGATGCAAATCCGCCACCCGGGTACCGGCCGGGTGGCTACCTCCGTACCATCCGCGCCTTGAACAATCTGGATGCCAGCTTTCTTTGGTACTGTTTGTGTTGGGCTGACCCATTCACTGTCAGAGATAGGAAAGATAATACCTGCATCCAACCATTTCAGCACCTCTTTCTTCAATACCTCCCTCATGTTTGGGTTCAATCGCCTCTGAGCATCTCGAGATGGTTTTGCTCCTTCTTCGGTGATGATTTTATGCATGACAATAGATGGGCTGATTCCTCTTAAGTCTGCGATTGTCCATCCTATCGCAGCCCGATGCTTTACTAATACCTCCATCAAAGCCTTCTCATGTTCTTCTGATAAGTTGGAGGCAATAATCACCGGAAGGGTGTTGTTGTCTCCAACAAACGCATACTTCAAGTGCTTAGGAAGCTCTTTCAATTCCAACTTAGGAGGCGACGTTAATGATGGTTGTAGCTTGGTGTCGATATGCTCGGGTAAGCTTTCCACTTGATGGGTCCAAGTAGGTCTACCTTCCTTCACTGCCATCACTTCCATCTCTTGCTCAACCTTCTCCAATTCACTGGTTAGTTCCACCTGATCCCTGTCACAATAAACACACGCCTCTGTGATGTTGTCCTCATTAACATGAAGACCACACCTGTCCATAGTGTCTACCAAGAAGCATTCACTATGGACCAGAGGATTAAATGTATGGGAAAAAGAGTTTATTAATTGCCTTTGATCTCCAAAAGTCATATCAACTACCCCGGTTCTACAATTGATTAGTGAGTTGGAAGTGGCCAAAAATGGACGACCTAGTATAACTGTTTGTTGGTCATTTGACTCTCCCGACACATAATCAAGAACTAAGAAATCAACCGGGTAGTAAAAGTCTTCCACCCTGACAATAACATCAAAGATCATTCCCCTAGGCAGTCTGGGTGTCCTGTCAGCTAACACCACAGTGGTGTGGGCTTTATGTAATGGACCAAAATCGTATTGGTCATATAAACTGCCCGGGAGAATGCTCACACTAGCTCCCAGATCTAACAAAGCCCGTGATATGTGAAAATCACCCACTGAATGGATATCACCGGCTCTCCTGGATCTGGAAGCTTGGGTGGAACCGGTTGTCCTGCTAGTATGGCACTCACATTATTAGACACTTCAATTTTCTTGGGTATTTTTGTATTTCTCTTTTGAGTACACAAGTCTTTTAAGAATTTCGCATACGCGGGCACTTGTTTAATTACCTCAAGTAATGGGATATTAACTTTTACTTGTTGAAAAACTTCCCACATCTCATCCTGTTGTGGTCCCCTTTTTCCCGATAAAACCTTTTTACCCGGATCGATTAATGCCCTAGGAAACGGGATGGTATTAGCCTCCACACCCTTTTCCTGAACACTAATTGATTCCTCCCCCATCACCCGATCAATTTTATTTGAAAAAGTTACTTTCTTGGGTGATTTAGGTGTGACAGGTTCAATCTCACAATCACTATCCTCATCCTCATTGACATCCTCCACCACTCCTTCAATGAATTGTGCTGGGGGTTCAACTTTATTATCATAAACCTTACCTGAGCGAAGAATGCTTACCTGGCTAACTGAAGGATGTCTGCTACTTGATGGTCCTGCATTAGAGGAGCTGTGAGTTGGGTTTCTTTGAGTATCACTAGGAAGTTTCCCTGGAGCTTTCTTCAGAATTGCAACTTCCTCAGCCAACTGCCCCACTTGTTTGGATAAAGCTTCAACACTCTTGTCTCTAACTTCGTTGGATTTCTTCATCTCCTTCATGAACTCCAACAATTCCCTGTTTGTTGGCTCTGTATTTCCTCCTGATCCACTCTGATCCTGGTTATGCTGATAAGTCCTTTGACCACCCCTGTTGTAACTTCCTTGATTGTATTGATTACCCTGACCCATTGACCTGTTCTGATATTGCTGATGTGAAGGACCTTGAAAATTTGGATTCAACTGGTTGTCTGGGTTACCATACCTCAAATTAGGGTGATTCTTCAAACCAGGATGGTAAGTATTATTATTGGTGTTGTTACTGTATGGTCGCCTATCACCCTGTACATAATTCACCTCTTCCAACCCCTCATCAAACTCTGGACAATCTCTGGCAGTGTGTCCAGCTTCACCACATCCCTGACATATAGTAAAAGAACTTGTAGCCTTTACTGTAGCCTTGCCTGATGACTGACCCAACTTGGAAGTCCTTCTATCCGAATCATCAACCACATTCCTTGATTTCCTCCGAGATTGAGCTTGCCTTTTTGAATGTATACTCATCCGTTCCAATAACTCCCAATCATCATCCTCAGTATTAGTCATGAAGGTTCCTGCACTCGTTGAATTCACATCTCTTACATCTTCAGCAGATAATCCATCATAAAATGAAGAGATCAACTCCCATTGAGGAATGTCGTGATGTGGACAAGTTCTCAACAACTCCTTGAATCTGGTCCAAGCTTCATGGAATGGCTCATCTTGTTTCTGACTGAATGTACGAATGGCAGTTCTAGCTTCACTTGTCTTCTGTGGTGTATAGTATTCCTCTAGGAATGCCTGCTGCATTTGCTCCCAGGTGTAAATGCTGGCAGCAGGTAGGGAATGAAACCACTTCTTCGCATTTCCTTTCGATGTGAACTGAAATAGCACTAACATCACTTCTTCGGGTGTAAAACCTTGTGCCCCAATAGTCTCACAAATGGCACTAAACTCGTTCAGATGCAAATAAGGTTCTTCCTTGGACAGTCCATGAAACTCAGGAAGAATGGCCAGACTATTGGACCTAATCTCAAATGACTTCCCTCTAAATTGTGGCCTGACTATGGGTGATGAAGCTCCAGCAATGGTAGGGCGAAAATGGCTATCAACCCCTTGTACATTGGCTTGGTAGGGTTGAAGCCCGGGGTTCCGATTTGCCCGAGGAAATCCTTGCCTTCTACCTTGAACTTGGCCCTGATTTTGCCTATATTGCCTTGGATGTTCATTATGTCTGTATCGGCCTTGGTTGTTATTAGGTTCATTGTATTGCACATCCTCCTCAACATACTCATCTTCGTTCCCATCACTTCGTCCATCTATGTCATCATCCCAAGTATGGATGCTCAATCTGTCAAATCTATCCTCTTCGGCCTCGATCCTATTAACCCCCCTTTGATGTCTCATATTCTGTCTTGGGAGTCCATGTTGATAGGGGTTTTGCCTTGGTTGAAGATAAGGGTTTTGTCTTTGAGGTGGTAGGTTGTGTGCAATTGGGTTTTGTGCTTGTGGCTGCAAATTTGGGTATGGTAATGGGTCATTTGGTTGGTTTGGTGGAGGTTGATCAATTGGTGGATTTGGTGGTTGGTCATTGGGTGGATTTTGGTTAAGTGGTGGTGGTGGTGGGTTGTGTTCCATCTTGCACTCTTTGACTGCTCTTGATGATTGAGTTTTTGCACGGGATTGTGCTCGATTTCTTCGAGCGGTCTTTTCAACTACAGGATCAAAAATTAACGGGGACTTGTTCCTTGCGTACCGGGTATGCATGCACGGAGCTGTCACCTGCACACACAAGCACACCTAGCGTAACAAAGAAGAGAAAGTAAATAAAACAAGCTAAACAAGTAAAGACTTAAACTTGACACTTTGCGCACTAATTCCCCGGCAACGGCGCCATTTTGATGTCGGTTTGTCAAGCCTAATCAAAAACAATTTATAAGGTTCCAAACTCACCTAAGATAGCTAGGGTAAGTCGGGTCGATCCACAGGGAATATGTGGAAAGTTTTGTAGTTTAAATCTAAAAGTTGTAGCTTGATTACAAAAACTTAATAAAAATGACTAATTGAGAAAAGTAACGAACTTTATGATTAATTGAGTTGCAAACAATAATGTAAAAGGGTAATCTTCTCCGGATTCAGGTTTACTACTTAGATTTGCCTTGAGTGTTCATAAAAGTCATATAAGCTTAACGGGTCGATTTGGGTAAAAACAATAGATTGAATAAGACTGTTGTTAAAGAACTACTCGAATCATATCTTATGTTTGTGATACTCAATCCCATCCAACATTAACGTTTCCAGATGAAAAGAAATCTAAAACAATCAAAGTGGAACAAGTGAATTGAAAGCAACACACATATTTTAGAGTTTTCAACCAACAAATAATGTACTCGGCTTAAACTACCGTGTTCAAACATTAACTCAACCACAAATCATCAAGAACAAATCATAGTAGTAAACCTTACTACCCAAAGAAGATTACTAGGAGATTAGCTAGACATGGTAATGAAGAACACCAAATCAAAATCAAAATTAAACATCAAATCTAATGTTAAAGGATCAAACCGAATGATGAAAAACACTTGAAAAGCCTTGAAATCGCCTCTCGGGAGCCTCTTGAAGCCTTGGGGACGAAAGGGGGCGACTATGGAGGTGTAGAATGAGAGATCCCCTCAAAACCTAATTTTTTCGGCTTTTAAACGAATTCAGCACGCGTGGCCACCGTAAGACGTCTCACCACCGTAAGTTACGGTGGGCACCTTCTGTTTTTCAGCATGTTTCGGCCGTAAGGCATCCAACCCACCGTAAGTCATGGCCGACCAACTTTGTCCAAATCTTGTTTTCTTCATAACTTCTTCGTTCGGACTCCGTTTTCCTCCCCGTTTGCGGCCACATTCTCGTAATTGAATTCTCTTTCATCTCATCTATCATGATCTTTGATTATCATCCATGTGCATTCTTCAAAACTCCTCAAATGATTGCGTTTAACCTACAAAACATCAAATCCTCATAGTTAACTTGTTCAACACAATCTCTTACACTTGACCATACTAAATGCATTAAATTTAACCACTTAATCATGATAAACCTCATTCCAAACCCCTAGCATCACTCACCATATCTGAAGAGTCTTTAACATCCACGAAAGTAATAAAACCGAACCGATTGCCATACTTATCTCTCTTCTTGCAATATGCAAATCAAAAATCTCCCCAAGAGTTCGTGTAAATCCAGCTAGATCGTTCCCACTACATTTATCTGGAATATTAGTAACAAAAAACTTGGTGATACGCCCTTGTAACTTCTCCGGAATAGGTTTCCGGCGACTGCTCTCCATTTCGCTAACCAGCCGTGTGTTACACAAGTTTAAAAAATTAAAGTAAATATAAATATAAATATAAATATAATTATCAATTATCAATTAATATTAATAAGTCTGTAATAATATATACATGTGAAGATAGATTAAATAAATGTGTATACATGTAAAAATACATGAAAGAATTAAATACATAAAAAATAATATTAATGTTCACAAACTCTAAAATCTTTTTTGTATATAAATCCTTAACCAGATTCTGTTAACAATTTCTTAAACTTAAAAAAACATCTTTTTGAACGTTCCCTGTATTATAAATATAAAAAGTAAGGATATATAAAAGATATATTTCACATGATAAATTTTAAAAACAAATAAGATAACAATTCGATTAGTTGAATAATACCTCATCTTCAACCATAATAAACTTAATAGAGTAAGTTTCTACCGGATACATACATTGGTTGTCTCCATAAACGAATCAGACGAACCTTGATTGTATAATCATGGCATGATATATCAAGATCTTTTAAAAAATTTACTTTTAATATTGATGATGTCATGTTATCCATAAATAAAAAATGAATGAAGTGAATGTTATGGTCATAGAACAAAAATGTCAACATAAGGTTTATCATTAGAAACTTGTTTCTTAAATCCATATGTATGTAATATTATAATTAAATGCGTAAGGGAATAAGTCTAAGATAATGATTGTGTGTATAATGGAGAAGTAAGAGCAGTTCTTCATGTAAAATATTTGTACTCTTTAATCATGGAGAAGTCATTTCATATAATTATCAAATGTCTTTGATAATGGAAGAATAATAAACAAAAAAAGTTGTATATATATAATAAAATAATTATGTAATGGTATATAATTTAGACAAATTTTATACGATACTATTAAAATATAGAACATTTTTAAAATCTTAAATTATAACCCAAAATCTTGGATAGATTGTTATTATTGGAAATTAAAATTTGTGAACTAGATATGCTTCGTTTTAATATTCAAATTGTTATTTTTAAATTTCTATTTTTGACTAGTTTAGTTAATTATTTTTTGTAAAATCTCATATTGAATTGCATATTAATTTTAAAATTTGAAGTTTTTAAATTTTCATTTTAATCATTAAATTTTAAATTCTAATTTTATAATCTTGTTTAATTATACATAAATACTATAATAAAAGGATCCGCGAGTTTCATCTCATTGTTATTTTGCATCATCATATCCTTGATCTTTTAAATTTTACAGCTTATTACAATTCTCATCAAGCCTATTAGTAATCATTATGAATGTTTTCCCGTAAAAAAACGTTCACATTTAGAAAAACCCATCATAATTGATTTCCATTATCCCGAATTGTATCCTTTATCTTAGGGAGCACGAGTTCCTATCGACCTTACACCAATTTAACTTGGGAAAATCTCTCTGTCATAATAAGCATGAAAGGTTATCTAAGAATCATGCCGAAGTTTTAGAATACACAGCTACGTGTATTTCTAATATCCTATGCATCTATTAATGACTCTTTAAAAAAATTAAGAATCAACCCCAAGCAGCAAATAAAACCATTTATCATGTTTGCCCAGTCCGGCTTAAACAAACAACTCACCTAGTCATTTTGGTAATACAGTAGTTCCAATTTGGCTATAAATTTCGTCAAATCAAACCGTTAACACCTTTCCTATTTAACAAATCAACTTCCCGCTCCCACACGCATTTTTGTACTTTGACTCATTTCATCTTCACCGTAATCTAATTCTAATTAGGTCCCAACCGGAATTTACTATAAGAAAAATAGAACCCTCTTTCACTAAATGAGTTAACAGAAAAGAATTTACCCAACCAACATTTTACTATTCTGTACAGTTTGATGCATGCTTTTCAGTATTGGCCCGAGAACATAGGGCAGTGTACAGAAAACTGACATTTGTCACGTATCAATTGGTTTGGTAACCTTGATGCAGAGGCAGATATGCAGGAAATAATCTGGGTTCATTAAGTTGTTGACCACCCAAGAAAACGGAATTTCCATTTTGGGTTCAATGCCTTGAATTCTAAGTAACTTGATCACCGGATGACTTTGCTTTTCAGGCTCAATTGTTTGCTCGTTCTTGCTTTCCGCATTCATTGTGTTCAATGGATCAGGATAAAATTCTGGCAGAATCGATTTTACAGCATCAAGCAAAGTGAAGTACTTTCCTGCAATAAGATGGGTCATTTTACAGTTAAAATGGCTTATAGCTTGGTTTGGCCCACAAACAATTTTTTGTCTTTTAAAAAAATAACGACACTAACTTGTTCAGCAACCATGAAGCGGTAACGCAGTAAAGATTAATATTTGGGCATACCTTCTGCGTTAAATTCAACAGGCCGGTTTATGTATGAGATTTGGTCCCAGCTATCAAAATGCGGTGCTTCTTCTAAATCGTCAAAATCTTCATTGACAGTCCACACGTACAAACGAACAGGAATTCTACCTAATAAAAGTCCATACAATAATTAGTGAAATGATTTTTCATAAGGAACTTGATATATTTGGCATCCGGATTGCGGTTTTGGTCCCAACTTTTCAAAAACTACATCCGCGGTAGGCGGTCCTCACTACTCACTCATTGTAACATGTTTAGTCTTCAGAAAGCATATTAAGTTTTTGTGCAATGACAAATATACCCTTGTGCTGCTTTAGATGAGCAAAGAAGAAAATTGAAGCAAGTAATGATTCAATTCTATAATCATATTACATAACTTGAAACAAATGGTAATTTTAGCTCCTAAGTTTTTACCAAAATCTCGAGCAAGGGCGAGATAGTTGCAGGACAAAAAAGATATCGCGATTTCTTTTAAATACATAGGTCAATATCATATTCAGTTATCAATCGAACACACTTGTCAATCTGAATGAACCTACAAATCCACCAAGTAATGCGATTATAACATAAAGAAGATGAATTTTTATCCATTTGCTTAGGTACTAGTTTGATTTGGGCCATGTCTTATCTCAGATGGGTAGAAAGTCCACTGAAATGTATCATTGTTGCATACAGCCTCCTAAATCATTTTAACCAAAGGTTTAGATTATTATTGTAATTAAATTGTTTTGAATTGATTATTAAAGCATTCTTATTTATAAAATTAATTAAAAAAAGTATTAGTGGATCAACCCCAACTCAACCGAAAAGACTCATTTCAAACTGGCAACGTTTTGACCCATTAACTGACCAGCCCAACCCAACCATCTTACCACCTCTAAAAACAAACCACAAACTGAAAAAAGTTGTAGCGAAAAACATCCGAAGAACAATCTATACATATTCTTATAACATCAAGAGATATGGACATACTTGCTTTCACTGTTGCAGTTGCCTCTGTCTCATTAACACTATGCTGATCTTTCAAAGGAGATGGGTTCACTTTTCTAGAAAATTCATCTCCAATTATTCCAAGTTTAAGCTTAGACGAAATACGGTTGTATGTCTCAAGTTTACCTGTAAACAAGTAAAAAAACGACGAAAATGAAACACAAAATATCCAAATGTTGGAATTACAAGGATAGACGGATCAAAGGAAACTATAAAATATAGTTCAATGAAAATGGAAATTGAAATTGAAAACCACGCAAAGCAAAAAGTGAAGTAATAGAAAATTCCAAATTATTTAATAGCATACCATTCATCACAGAACGCCACAACTCAACCTGATCAGGATGAGACATGTTCATAACATTCTTGCTACTCCCATGAATTACATATGCGGCCTAATAATATAATGTGATCATACAGATGTAATTATAAATGTCTATATTAAACGAAAGTATAACAAGGATATTATAAATATGCAGTCTCGAACCTCTTTTAATGAATTAATATAATTCCATTTCACACTATCTTCTCCGTCACAAGGAATTAAGATATTTCCAGGGTATCCTCTAAAATGAACCTGCAAAGGTAAAGACATGAAAGAGATTAACTTGCAAAAATGTTGGAGTTCTGAGTTTATAAATCTAACTCAACAAGTAAACATAATTTGCTAAAATTATGTATTTTTCTTTCCTTTCAATATGAGATTACAATGAGTATGTATATATGCATAAATATTGGTGTGTGTATGTATGTATGCATGTATTTATATTTATATGTGTGTGATAGAACTAATAGCAGTTACAACTAGTAACCATATAACTACTGTTTCTCCTAAAAGATTATCAGAATAAAACTTCCTAAGGTAGATATGAATTTATATTATTTCAGACTAATCAAGCAACACCATTGCCATTTCAAAACAGAAAGATGTCAGGACAAAAGTTTAATATATATACCGTCAAATTCCAGGGTCTTTCTGGTTCAGCACAAAGAAGATCAAAAAGGACTCCTGTTGGTATATACCTGAAAATACCGGCATTATGTCAGATAATAAGCCAAACTCTTTATACTTGAAGTAATCCAACTGCCAGTCTAATACAAAGGCTAAGAGAATATCCACGTGATTAAAGTTTTGTTTGAACTAATGTTGGACAGAAATTCTCTTACATAGTTGCATCCAAAATGTCTCTCTAATAAAACAGTAGATGATAGGGAATGTTGATGTCGTATACTATGAAAAGATACACCTCAGTCAGTTTGTTATCTATAAGCAGACCTACTTGTGAATATATGATCTTTTTGCATCTACTTAGTGATATCTGGAACGTAATATAGCTGGGGGTAAATTCTAGTTCTATGAACTTTGACTTTTAACCTTTAATAAACTGGATATTAAAATATACTTTTCACTGCAAGGAATTGTTTTCTGCCCATTTTTGAAAACAAAATTGTTTCCATTTAGTAAATCTAACTAAAGGAATTGTATATTGCTGTTGCATATGACATGCTAGTAGTCAACCATGTACCTGTCACATCCCAAAGAAAGTTCATTGTTGATTTGACACAAACTATTTGTTTTTTTCTTAAAAATTCAAAACCCAAAACCAGTAACTCATTGTAATGATGATAATGGGTAAATAAAAAAATTATAAGATGGAAAACTTTCAGAAAAGTGTTGCAACTTGCTAGGACATCCATAAAAAGAATCTTCGATGTTCATGGTATACAAAGTGTAATTTCGATAGAAGTTTCAATATAAGGTCACTACACAGATGAAAAGTCATGGTTTTGCCCCTGGCCATAATTTTCAACTTGCTGGTGAGCATACCAGTTCATCATGGTACAACCGTACAAGTTGAACTTTGGAAAGAGAGAGAAAAATCATAACAGAAAAAAACATGATTATATATCAATGTAAAGAAAATAACATACCATTTAAGTGGAAATCCTTTGTACTCAAACCAGATAGTGTCTACTCCCGGAGGAAGTGCTTCACTAAAGAATGGCTTGAGTTGTGAACATAACAGAGGTAGGTATCCTATACGAGGAGCTAAGATCTGTACAGAAATAAAAGGATTTAGTCTTATACATTTAACTGGGTTTGTTTGTTTGTTTGTTTGTTTGTTTAGTCTTATACATTTAACTATAACGTGCTTAATTACAACACCTTCTAAGTACTTGAACCAAAAATTTCACATAATTTGATAAGAACTATTATTTTAGGTTCCATTAGCTGAACTCTAATAGTCTAATTCTTAATCACATGATCTATAAACGATAAATGAAACTCCCTGGTCAGGACATAAACTAAGCAGATCATATTCTGGTTTGCACATGTAGCCCACATACCCCCAACTGCATCTCCTTATCAGAAATGTTTCATCATCATGAGGTCCATGGTAGGATCTTCTTTGTTAGAATAGAAGCCTTTGCTTTAGGCCGCAAAAGGGCCCAACAAAATTTTCAGTTCCTAGGGTTCAAGGTTTTTTCTTGTACGCAGCATTCAATGTTCATCTTCTTGGAAAACCATCAATCAGACTTGTTTACCAACATTCTGTTGACTAAATACACCGAGCATTTATTAAGATCTGTAACTTGCTTTTTTCTTGTTTGAACTCCCCATTAGTGAAATTTTCTTCATGATTCGATAATGATAGGCTGTAGGCAGATTGAACTAGTGTTTTAATTTGGTATCAAAGTTTAATTAGCTTAAATTTGAGCTGCTTTGCTCCTATTCATCTCTTTAACTTGTGTTTAGCCGATTCTGTATAATCAGCATTGTGAACTTTTACATATTTCGAGACTTAGTCAACGCCACAAGATTAATTGGTTTCCCTTAAACTTCACTGTTATATGTTGATCTATGCCCTACAGTTCAGTAGCTATCCGTATTATCGGCTTTATGATAGTTTCAACAGACTCCATAGTCCATACAATATTTTTGGTTTTCCTCTTTGCCTTTCAGTTTTCAGCTTCCTGAAAAGTTGAAGTGATCCATGACAACTGCTCTTAATTCACCAAGTTGTATTGTTTTAGTTAGGATATGAATATATAAATGAACTAGAAGCTAGAATTAAATAATAGCTTAATACGTCTTATATTTTTTTGCTTTTCTATTCTTTTCATTAGGAATATCACAATGTCCAATTTGATCACATATCAGGAAACATTCTCGTTATGCCCTTAAGTGGTGTGGCTTAGAACCTTGTATCTATTGTAAATTCTAATGTTATATGTGAGGCAACCATGATTTAGTTTGGTTAATACATTTCCTATATTTTAGTAGTTCCTACGTCTTGTGATTATGTTCGTAGTGATTGATAGTCTAGTCTGTTTAGATGCATCTTTCCAAGTCTTTATTATAAGCCTAAAAAATTATAGGTACTGAATTGTTTCAGGAAGAGCATTGTATTTCACCTGGCCTCAGGTCTCATGTTTGACCGGACACCCTCCTAGGGGAAAACAAAGTTGTACTCATGAGTTATAAATATCAAGCAGGTCAGGCAATATACTCGAATATGTTCATTCGGTTTATAATTGCCCACTTCTACCCTTGTTCTTGTATTTCATGTCCTTGCCTCACATCGTTTCCTTATTAGTACCAATTCTTACACTCATACAACAACCTAAGATCTCAGATAAACCATTTTCTTGTTTGAAGATTCACTGTTTCTTCTTACATGTTTGAATATTCACTGTTGCTTCTTACATGCTTGGAGATTCATAACTAAATAACATATTTCAGGTTTTATTTCAAAATTTTGAACTTCTGATCAAGGACTAATTCTTACTTCTTATATATAAGAAAGGCCTCAAAGTTAAGTTTCCTTTAGGCCAAAACATGTTCAGCCTCCTGATGAGGTCCTCATACCACTCTTAAAACCTTCAGCCATCTAAATTAATATGAATACACTCATCAATAACATTTTGCATAGCTATCTTCTGGTGTATAAATATGATTTAAAGTCCAACCACCAACAGAAGCAATGTATCTCACCAGCATACTAGTACTAACCATACCTACCAATTACTTCTCAAACTAGGTTAAAACATCAAACCAAACATTTCTCGAAATCTCAAATGCAAAATTGCAGCCAAGAGTATAGTGTTCAGAGCATTTGGTACATACAACCTTCTACTGAGAACTCAAATCTCTTCCAGAAGCACCAGATTAAAGTCCGATTAGAAAACTCAGATCCTATTTCGAGGCAGAAACAATCCTAAAACACGCAATCCTTCAACAACATTCATACACAAGTACTAGCACTAAATCAACACAAAATTCAGTAGTTTTGATACGCATACAAGAGATCCGACGCAAACATACAATTATACAAATCAGGTGAAACAATTAGTGAAGAGATAGATGAATAGTTACCAACCAGCGCAGGGGAGGGCGGTGGTAGAGTGGTGACTTCGGAGTCGTGAAGATGAATTTGAAGGGGGATTGCAGCCTCCCATACGTACTCTTGAGCTTCTTTTTCTCTTTTTTCCATCGGAGTTATGCTGCTGCTTTCGCCGGCGATCACCAGGTCAATTCCGTCAAGTTTTGGTTATAAATCATCAAGGGTGTAAACCGTAATGTGGTATCTTGAATATGATGTTTGACCTTGAGGTTCTAGACACGGTGAATGGGCTCAATCGCATGTCTCGATCGTACGAAAGAGAGTCTAGTCGTGCGACTGAGTGTGAATGGAGGTTCAGTCATACGATTGGAAACCCAGTCACCTGGTTAGAAGGCCGAATGAAGACGAGTGAACACTGGGTACGAATGAGAACTCAGTCGTGCGAATGAGTGGCTAGTCATACGGCTGAAGGTTCAGTCGCATGGTTCATCGGCATAGGTCCAATCGTGTGGGTGCTCATTCGCATAAGTGTTCAATCGCATGAGGGCCCTGTTTGAGAATAAGTTTACTGAATCAAGGTTTATTGCTTTAGATATACCTTGATTAGAGGAATGACTAGTTACCTTGTGTACGTGGATTGTGTAGACTGTGGTGAGGAAGTTGATAAGGTGAGTTCTAAGCCCTTTTCAAATGTTTGGTTTTAACATTCGGGCTAGCACACATACAATGATAAATGAATTGAATGTTTTAGCACCTGAAATGTGATAGTAATAAAGCTGTTAAGGGAAAGATGGGGGTAATGAATGATTATCTGAACATTGTTACTCATTACGTGATGATAATGATTACAATGGGTCAGAAAGAGTGTAACGAATGGTTTTCTGAACATTGTTAATCATTACGTGATGGTGATGATTTCAATAGGTCAGATAGGGATAAAGAATGGGCATTTAAACATTGCGAATCATTACGTGATGGTTAGGATTCTAATGGGTCAGATGGGGGTGTAATGATTAATGAAAATGTGTTAAAACTGGTGCTAAAAGAAAGAAATGTGTGGTTTGTAAATGAATGTGATAATCTTGGCAATGGTAAAAGAGACGTTTTTGAAATGGTAATGTGATGTAAATCTTAACAGGCCAGCTAGGGTAAGATGCCTGGGTGTATAAACTGTACAGTTTGGTAGGAGTGAGGACGATCACTCAGCTTTGTGAACATCTTGTGGTGACGACCCTAGATGATTAATTGGCATCCTACTGGATGAGAGATAGAAACTTCAGTTGCTGGATGTGGGCAACTGATAGTTTCTGGATGAGAGATAGTAACTTCAGTTTCTGGATGTGGGAAACTGATAGTTACTGGATATGGGAAACTTCAGTTGCTGGATGTGGGCAACTGACAGTTTCTGATAGTTACTGGATATGGGAAACTTCAGTTGCTGGATGTGGGCAACTGACAGTTTCTGACAGTTTCTGGATGTGGGAAACTGAAAAGTTGCTGGATGTGGGCAACTGATGTCCGGTGGGACAAGTCCGGTGGGACAAGTCCGGTGGGACCAAATAATGATAAAAGTTGATTTTATAATATTGTCAATATAAATATGACTTTTGTGTGTGTAAAGGTGCTGTTAATGTTTTAATGAAAATTTAGAACTCACCAGTTTATCTGATGTTTTGAGTATGTTGTGTGTGCTAGGTAAGGAGGGATCCTCTAATAATAGAGGAAAGCAAGTATGAGCTGAACGAGGATACTATCCCGAAGTAGCTGCTGGCATAGGATATAGGACCTGTTAATAATGTAAATAGGGCAATGTATAATTAAATACAATTATATGTAAAATGTTTTAAGAGTTGGGTTAATATATAATGTGGTTTAAGTCTTCCGCTGTAAGTAGAAAACTCTGTCATTTCATTTTTCTTTTTTTATAGGTAACACATTAACATCACATCAGTTTTTTATATTTTCCTTGGTTTTTTTTCTCGTTTTATAGGGTGTGCAGGACCGTTGTGGTTCAAACAATAGTTTCACAGTTGTAGATTATTAACTAAACACACTTATTAGATCAAATAGGGAATCAGGCAGTGAAAACAATGAACAACAAGTAAGAACACTCAAGAACAGAAAGATATGGTTGTCAAGAATAATGTATATTGCTCTCAAGTGTTTACAAGTATTACAAAGCTTCTTTGTCCTTAGACTGATACATGAGATACTTTATACTACAACCTATAGCAGGTCTTACTTTAAATGTCAGTTGGACACTAATATAGACAACAAAAGTAATCTAACAGGTCATAGCTCACATCCTATTGTAATACAATAAAAATAAAAGTACTAAAGTAGGAAATTACAGAAAAGATGCCTTATTCTATAATTGACAAAGTAAAAAGGTAATCACTAACTTGTATAAGTTGGTGAGTAAGTCTTCAGAACTGACAGCGGAAAGGTCTTCTAATTTTGTCAAAAGTATATCAGAGCGTGTTTCTTTCGAGACGAAAGACTTTGGAAGAAACACAAGTCTTGTTAGTCTTCGGAAGAGTTCAGTCTTCAAGTTTCGAAAGACTTTGTCTTTAAGCTTCGGAAGACTTCACATTGGCTTCGAAATTTGTTTTTGGCATTGGAAGATTTGAGACTTAGTTATTTTCTTTGTTCATAGTCAAATCTTTCGAAGTACTTCCTTCCTTGTACTTCATTGCATGCTGAGAGTTTTTGATTAACATCAGCCTTTAAGATAATTATCTTGATCTTACAACATGTCATCCCAGCTTTTTATCGCTTTCTTGTTTTAAATTTACAAACAGTCTATAGAAGGGGGACAAGGACTCGATGGTACTCAATGAATTTTCACTAGATGGTGGTCTTAAATTTATCCCCGGGTTTGGGGGAGGTGTTTCCATCGGGGACAGCTGTTTCCATCGGGGGCAGCTGTTTCCATCGGGGGCAGCTGTTTCCATCGGGGGCAGCTGTTTCCATCGGGGGCAGCTGTTTCCATCGGGGGCAGCTGTTTCCATCGGGGGCAGCTGTCGGGACAGGGCTTTCCCAACACACCCCAAGCACGACATCGTTTGCTCATAAGGATGTATAAAGCCTGTATGTTTGATGTTTATCAACATTTAAAATAGATGGGTAGTTTAATTAAAAAAATTTAACAGCATGTAATATATAGTTATAATATCCACATAAACTTGTATGTTTGATGTTTGTATTTTTATTTAGAGTTAATTACACAAATAGTCCCTGTGGTTTAGCGCGGATCCCAGGTTTGGGTACTAACTTTTTTTAGTAACAACTATGGGTATTGTACTTTAAAAATCATAACAGGGTAAAGTATTAGGGCTAACGCCCGTTTATTTTTAACAGAACACCCCCCCACGTGACAAGTACGTGAGGGCATTTTAGTCAATTTATATACAAACATATCACTTTAATAAACCCAACTTCAAAAGAAACTTCATCTTCTTTTCAAACCCTAGAATACGAAGAAGAATCTCAGACATGGTGTTTTGCAAATGTGGAAGATTAGCCACAATCAAAACATCACAAACGAAGAAAAACCCCGGACGACGCTTTTATACTTGTGCGGAGTTGGTAATTTCTGTTAAATTCTACTCTTAAATTGGTATGCTCTTCATGTGTACTAACAAAGATTTTCTGTTTAAGAGATCCAAGTGTAATTTCTTTATATGGATTGATCCTCCGATATATTCTACACCAACCGATAACATTCAAGGGTTGCTGAAATCTAAAAACTATTATGAGAACAAGACCAGAGCTCTGAAAGATGAAGTACATCAGAAAGACATGTTGTTGATAGGAAGTTGGTGTTTGTTTGTGTTGTTTGGGTTTTATGTGTTCTTTGTAATGGGCTGAATATGGTTATGTTATGAATCTTCTTTTGTAAGTGAGTTTGGTTTTCTAGTGAACCAAGCTTTTGTAATGAATGTTCCTTTGTAATGAACATGATTTTGTAATGAAATATGTTTGTTTAAGCTGTCATGAACCTGCTTTTGTAATGAATGTACTTAATGTCAAAGTGCAATTGTGCAACAACCACGATCAAAGTGCAATTGTGCAACAACCACGATCAAAGTGCAATTGTGCAACAACCATGATCAAAGTGCAATGAATGAATGTAGTTGGATCTACTGCAACAATGCAACAACCATTTAAGAATGTGCAGATAACAACCATTTAACCATTTAACCCAACAACTAATACAAGTGCAGTTGGAATGTCAATGTGCAACAACCATTTAACCATTTAACCATTTAACAACCATTTAACAATGTCAAAGTGCAGTTAACCATTTAACAAGCTGCAGATAACAACCAAGTGCAGATAACAATGTCAAAGTGCAGTTAACCATTTAACCATTTAACAACCATTTAACCATTTAACCATTTAACAACCATTTAACCATTTAACTACTAAAGATAACAATGTGCAGATAACCATTTAACAAGCTGCAGATAACAACCATTCCACGATAACCATTCCAAGATAACAAATGTCTTACATTCCAAACATAACAAAGCTACCAAAGTACAAATGTTTTACATTCCAAACATAACAAATATATTTAAGATCAAACAACAGATGAGGATGGTGCCACTTGTCCAATACAAGTCTTTTGTTGTGACCCTTCTTTCCACATCTACTGCAAGTGGTTGTCTTCCACTTTCTAGTAAGCTTC
This sequence comes from Flaveria linearis, assembly GCA_024085815.1. Classification (NCBI taxonomy): domain Eukaryota; kingdom Viridiplantae; phylum Streptophyta; class Magnoliopsida; order Asterales; family Asteraceae; genus Flaveria; species Flaveria linearis. The sequence continues at coordinate 49,166 of JABSNV010000832.1, forward strand.
CCTTGCTTGACCAACTCATCTTCCTTCTCCATTGGATCCTTTTTCCTCATTTTTCTTGGCCTTCCAATTGGTTTATGATGTTTAGGTTCCTTCAAAATTGTAGGGCAGTCTACTCTTGTCCACATGCTTCTACCATTAATGGGTCCAATCTTGTAGGAATATATCTCCTTCCATGTCTGTAGCCAGAAACAAGAATCCACCCACTTCTCTGGTATATCCACCTCCAAACCATTAATAGACATATCCCAGTTTGCTACAACAGCATGTTTGCAGGGTATGCTTAACAGTTCCCACTTCCTGCATGAGCATGTCTTTTGAGCTACATCAACTACACACTGCTCACTATTGTACCCTGTCACTTGAAATTTTGAACCACCATTCCATTTAACAGTAAGCTTTGTTGCTTCTTTTTTAATGATATCAAATTTTTTGGTCACACTTGGTGTCAACAAACCATCACTCTTGTCAATGACTTTCATAACATTTACAATTCTTTTCATCAGGTATTCTCTAACAAACTCTAATGCTGTTATAATAGGTTTATCCCTACCATCAACCAACCTTGAGTTGAACACCTCATACATGTTATTTAAGAGAACATCACTCTTTGCTCTACCTATAAGCAGATGATTATAGACATATCAATTAAGCACATGTCAAATTAACACATAAAGTAGTGAGAAATAAGAATTTACCTGAGAAATGGCTTCTGGTCCAATGAACAGCAGGGATCTGGGTTAACCAATTGTATGCTTCAACATTCATACTCTTCAAATCTTCCAATTTCCTTTCATATTCTTGTAGTGTAGTGGTTGATGCTATACCCCATACCATGTCTTTGAATGCCTTACCCCTCCATTGTAGCTTCATGTTTTGATGTATGTGTCTAAGACAATACCTATGTTCTGCAGCTGGAAATAGTTTTCTTATTGCTGGAATAATACCCTTCTGCCTGTCTGATATAAATGTGAAGTTGGAGTTCACTTGTAACTCTAGATCCTCTCCCAGAATATCTAAAAACCAAGCCCAAGAATTGGCAGTCTCTGCTTCCACTATGGCATAGGCAACCAGATATATGCCATTATTAAGATCCATACCCACAGCTGTTAGTAGTTGACCTGGAAAAGGGCCCTTCATGAATGCCCCATCTAACCCAATGATATCTCTTCTACAAGCTTTGAATCCTTGTTTCAATGGACCAAGACATATATAGATTCTCTTAAACACTCTGAAATTACATGCAGGATTTGGTTCTGGTTCAGTCTCAATTCTTACTGTGCTTCCTGGGTTTCTAACCATCAATTCAAATCCATAATCCCTCAACTCATTATACTGCTTAGTATAATCACCCATCAACTTCTCAGATGCTTGTGTCTTAGCCCTAAATGCCTTCATTCTAGATACTGACATTTCATACATTTTCTGTAGTTGCTCCTGAATAGCCTTGATGGGTATGCCTGGGTTGGACTCAAGTTCTACAACCAATTGCTTTGAGATCCAATCTGATGTAAAGGCTTTAACAGATCTACATGGAAGGCATCTGTGTTCAGGGTTGTATGTTTTCACAATCCATGCGGGTTCATTTTTCAGTTTGGAAATATACAGGACCCAAGGACATTTGTTTGGATTTTTTAGGGTTTTTCTTCCACCATCTTTTTTATTGGGGCCCACACTTTGACCAGAAACACTAACTCTTTTTGTCCTCTTTTGACCACTTGAACTCTCTCCCAAATTAGTTGGGCCTTCACTTGGGCCTTTTTCAAAATTGGGTATTGCACCTCTACATACAGCCCGGACCCTTTCTTGATCATTCCTGTATAGTGCCAGCTCCCTCCTTGTCTCCACTGCATGTCTTTTGATTAAAGCTTTAACCTCAGCATTGGTACCAAATTGTTGCCCAACATAGAAACTACATGGATCGTTACAACCTTCCTGTTGTTTTCTAACTCTTCTAAAAGCCCTTCTCCTTCTCTTTTCATTCTCATCTTCTACTTCTGATGCAGATGTTCCAAATGAATCATCACTCAAGTAGTCTTCATCAACAGCATTATCACTATCATCGCTTACTTCATTCTCATCTTCTAGAATAAAATTCTTGTTAAAATTCATCATATCCACTTCAACCTCTTCTACTTCATTTGCTTCATCTACTATGTCATCAGGACCATTTGTATCATCTACATTCTCAATTCTTTCAATAAATAGACTTAGGCAACAGTTATCACTAACATAACCCAAAAAGTCCAATTCATCATCATAACTTTCTAATGCCCACAAACCAGTGCTTAAACTACTACCAGGAACAAGATAACTATAACGAATCTTATCCTTGACACATAACTCTTTCATAATCTCATCTACAACTAAAACAGAGAAATCTTCATTCGGCACGAAATCTACATATCTTAAGCTGCCATCTACATATACCTTTTCACTTTCTTCGTTGATAACAAATGATCCACCGTGGTGAACCTCCAATGAAAAGTATTCCGGATAATTATCAACACCTGCAAAAATCATATAGGGTTTAACAAATTTATCATTTTTCAGCAAGATTATAGGGTTTAAAACACTTACTATACACGAGTTCACAGTCAAATTCTTCATCTTCATTCCTGATTGACCAAACATGGTTCATTTTGACCTAGATTTGAGAATGATTTCAAATTTGGGTAAACATACGAGAATCGATTGTATGATTAGGGTCTGTGATTATATGTTTGTATATAAATTGACTAAAATGCCCTCACGTGCTTGTCACGTGGGGGGTGTTCTGTTAAAAATAAACGGGCGTTAGCCCTAATACTTTACCCTGTTATGATTTTTAAAGTACAATACCCATAGTTGTTACTAAAAAAAGTTAGTACTCAAACCTGGGATCTGCGCTAAACCACAGGGACTATTTGTGTAATTAACTCTTTTATTTATTAAAAAGAAGCACTCCTTATCAATGTATGTCCTATCTCAAATATGATTTTAAGTATGATTCACTTTAGTAATAATATCCAAGTGTCATTACTAAAGTAGAATAGTAATGAGTATTATTATGATTTAGTTATAAAGTTTAAGTAATGATTCTCGTATTCTGAATATTCGCATCGATTTTCTTCTCCTTCCTTATATACTGCTTCCTCGTTCGTAAAGAAGGAATACTTTGTTCATTTGTGAAGAAATTATGAGGATCCACCATCGTTTTCACCTTTACCAATCGATCAAAATTCCCCTTGAAATATTTTTCTCCATAAACTTTACCATCAGCATAGCTATTGTTCCCAACAACGTTAACACCAACATCAAGATCTCTGTAGTTTAGATACGCTCCTCGCGGGTTCTTCGACACGAAAGGAGTCATGAATTCATGAAGAACCCTACTTTGATTAACATAATAAGCTTCTGCTTCCACCCCATCTTCCTTCCAATTAACACTATACTGGATTTTGAAAATATTTCCCGCTCGATGAGGGAATGGAGTCTCCCCCTCTCCAATCTCACTCATTCTTCCACCATACGGGTTGAACACCAGCTCCACAACTTGTAGTTGTAGCATCTTTCGCCATAACGATTCGATCCCATCTCTAGGAATCGGGGTTTGTAGGTAATCCGACTTTCGTTTTGAAAACTTTGGAGAAAAGCTTCTTTTAAGCAAGATCTCAACCGGGTTCTTTATGTTGCTAGACCAGAAAAGCTCGGACTCGATCCAGCTCATCGTCTGACAATCAGGTTTCCGGATACCTAGCTCCGGAAACCCAGAGTTCATAACAGAAACAAGACGTTCAGAGTCTCCTAGAAAAAATGCCGTGAAACTTGCATGAATAGTGTTTTTGTTGTTATCGGGTTTTAGATTTAATCTAATGAATAGATCTCTATCGATCTTGTCAGCAACAAGTTGCCAACGGTTCACGATGTCGGTCGCATTTTCTTCAAGTGTTTTCGATACTCGAAAAACGCTGACTGTTTCGGGAACTCGTACGAGTTGTAGTGTGTAAGAAATGACTACACCAAAGCTTGCACCTCCTCCACCTCGGATGGCCCAAAAAAGATCTTCTCCCATTGATTTTCGGTTTAAAACACGACCGCTAACATCAACTATGGTCGCATCAACGACATTATCTACGGTTAACCCATATTTTCGCATCAAAACACCATACCCGCCTCCGCTTATATGTCCCCCGACTCCTACGGTTGGGCATACGCCAGCAGGGAAAGCATGGACTTTGCTTTTCTCCCATATTTTGTAATAAAGTTCTCCGATGGTGGCGCCTACTTGAACCGTTGCGGTTTCTTTTTCAATGCTAACGTTAATCGAACGAAGGTTATACATGTCAAGTAGAACAAAATTAATGTAGGAGACATAAGACAGTCCTCCAAAATCATGGCCCCCACTTCGGATTCGAAGGTTCATTTCCATGTTTTTGGTGCAAACAACAGTCGATTGGACATGGTTTTCCTGTAATGGGGTCACAATGATCGTAGGTTTTGGAGTTAATGATGTATTGAACCTTTTGTTTCGAATGTAGGCTTGTAATGTTGAAGTGTATGACGAATTGTTTGGATTATAGATTATTGAGGAGACATGATTGGATGAGTTTCGATTGGACATACACCTGAGAAACGTCTCATAGATTGAATCATCATCTATAGATGTGACAGACTGAAAACCAAATAGTAATAGTAGCAGTAACAAAAACATAGTGTAAGAACACCTGGTTAGATTCATGTGCGATAGTGTGAAAGAAGAAGAAAGTTTGTTTTTTTGTTGAATATGTGATCTTGAAAATAATAAATATATATACTAATAAAATTAGTTAAATTCATTTTTGTATTACCTTTAATTAATTGACTTTGGCCGGCTTATATGAAACATTGTTGGTTCCATAGCATAGGTATCATCGATCCACGAAGTTGGATGTTGACTTGCACTTGTGTTGTTTAGCGAAAATCCAGCTATCCAAGCACCATGAGTGTTTTATGTTCGGTTTCATGCTCTAATTAAACCGAAAACTACAACAAAATGAATCCGGTTTTTATTTTGATAAGAAAAATCTTTAAATCAATGAAACCAAAAACTCAACCGGTTAACGGCCCATTCTTCGTCAATACAACCCCGTCTCTAAATAATAATTATGAAACATATGTCTAAAGGTATATCTAATGTAACTTTTATAATATTGTCAGTTCATTTAAAAAGTATATGAATCTTTTCTATTAAATAGATTTCTAAACGCCTATAAATCAACTTTTCTGTATGAAATAACAATGATTCAATAGCAATACACTAATACATGGATCGGTCATGTAAAGAGAACCAATAATCCTTTCATAGTCCCATGTAGAGTTGCACAAAGAAACCGGGTCCCCGACCCGACCTGAAAAACCGACCCGAACCCGAACCGGTTTGGAACCGGTAATAGGCCAAACCGGTTCCAACCCGGAAAAAACCGGCGGTTTGGGACCGGTTTGGATTAGTTTTGGGTGAAACCGGTTTGAAACCGATTTTGGGCCAACCCGGTTTTGGAACCGGTTCAAAAAACCGGTTTGGAATCGGTTTTTAATTTTAACGAGAAACCAAGAGATTTGGTGCAATTTTGACTTATGCGAAATGTTGAGTGGTCAAAATCAAGCTCGATCCAAGACTTGTGGTTCGTTTTTCAAGTCGGATTCAAACTCGACTTTGAGAAACCATATGACCAAATGGTGCAAGTCTTTGAAAAGTATACCGAATGAAGGCCAAACATCAATCGGAAACGATGGTGGTTTAGGGAATTTATAATAATAATAATAATACTTGTAACAATTTATAAAGTTATTAAACATAAAATTGTTTAACACTTAATGTAATTAAGTTTAGGGGGTTTTATTTCAAAATTTGTAATTAAATTGTATATAATTTAACCGGTTTAATTAATCTACTAGTATTAAAATAATAAATAAAAAAATGAATAACCGGTTTTTCCAAACCGGTTCATCAACCCGACCCGGTTACCGGTTCATCAACCCGACCCGGTTCGGTTCCAACCCGGACCGGTTCCAACCGGGTTGGGTTTTCCACCCTCAAAACCGGTTCCGACCCGAACCGGTTCTTGGTCAAAAACCGGTTTTCTTTGCATTGACTTTGAACCGGTCCGGTTCGGACCCGAACCGATTCCAAAAAAAACCCCGAAATTTGCACCTCTAGTCCCATGAGGCGAATAATTTGGATCTGTTGATGGGCTCAACATTTAAAGGGCTCAACATTTAAAGGGCTCAACATTTAAAGGGCTCAACATTTAAAGGGCTCAAACATTTAATGGGCCACGTTTGTTATGATCTATAAGGGCCCATCCAAGTTTATAGCTCATCCCGACGGCATAAAAAACTACACACAGTAACTGAGTCCAATCAAGAGGGTGCGAGAAAGAACGATTTATGTAAAAGAGATTAGTATTGAAAATTGATTTCGATTAAAACAATATAAAATGATTGGTGCTTTTTTTTAGCATAAAACAATTTTATTCAAAAGTAATGTGTAATATACCACCTCTAAATCGGCTAAAGGGTTTGTATTGTATATATATTCGATAAATGTGTTTTGGATTCTTATGAGTTTATGAACAAAAACAGGTAAAATCTCACACATCATATTTAATGATAGGGTCTGAGCAGATGGATGAAGGTAAATGTGTATCCTTGTAGTAGAGATGTTGATTCTAGTAGTAACCCGACTCTAAATAAAACTTTTTGACATGTAAATAATATTCAACCATCTTATGAGTTACTATGGATACAAATTATAATTACTATTTTCTAAAACTTCAAGATAGTTAACATATATTAAGTAAATGTCGAATAATTTTTATTATAAAAAGAGTAAAATGTTAATTTCGTAACTGACATTGCCGTTAAATTTGTTATTTCAATCCAAAAACATTTTATGCCCATTCAATTACTGTAGTTTATCGAATTTGTTATTTCCATGCACTCTATTAACACCAATTAAATCTTCGTTAAAATTATGGGCATTTTAGTTTTTTCAAACACTCTAATTATCTAGTTAAAACAAATTAATCAATTAATATCCAGTTAAAATTAAAAAACACATGAAGTGACTAGTGAGACCAGACGTTTCAATTTAAAAGCTTTGATTAACCCTAATCCATGTTGTTCGATTGAAGTCTACTGTGGAATTTCAATTAATCTTCGCGTTTTGTTCGAACTAGTACCATTGTTCGATTGAGATCTACAATGGGATCGAGATCTATTGTTTCTACGTTTTGTTTGATTGAGATCTGGTGTTGTCACGTTTGGCTTTTATTTTGTTTGTTTTTGTTATGTTGATCTTTTGTTGAACATGAAATGCTAACAACATAAACCCAATTGACCCATTCTCAAAACATGTTCAACAAAAGATTAACATAACAAAAACAAACAAAATGATAACCAAACGTAGCAAAACCATTACTTGACCAACAAAATCACAAACCAATATCATGACACTTAACCATTGCATGACCTCTTGTTGTGTCTTTTTTTTTATTTGCTATGGCAAAAACTGTTTCCCACTTTAGTCATATCTTCTGTAATCGAACTATATGGGTCCCTGCATAATCGAAATATAAGATCAATCTCAAAGTAGACTTCAATCAAACAAAACCTGACAACAACAGACTTTAATCAATGTAACACCCGGAAGTTTGACTTTTTGGAGTGTCATGCGACTGAGTCTCAGTCGCATGGAACTCATGCGACTGGGGGGACCAATCGCATGGAGCTCGGACGATTGAAGGTTCAACCGCATGGAACTCATGCGACTGGAGGTCCAGTCGCATGGTGTTCAGGCGACTGGAGGCCTAGTTGGCTGGAGTTTGGGGCGACTGAGCTATAGCTATAAAGGAGAGGCAGCCATCTCCCCTCCCTACACTTGCACATTTCAGTCGGGAGAAAGAGCAGAGAGAGAGAACAGAGAAAGAAGAGAAAGAAAGAGAGAAAGTGGTGATTCAGGCTCGAAATTTGTTGAGTGGCTAGTCCAAACAAAGCTCTTCATCTTCTCCTTGATTATGTGAGTTCTAGGACCCCTCATTTACTTGTTTTCAATGATTTTGGGGCTGGAACACATATAAACCCATTTTTGAAAAAGTGTATGTTTGACCCATTTGGGTGAAATCTTGTGTAATGTGTTTAAGGTACGATTTAGGACTTGTATATGCTTGTATGATGTCCTAGTATGAATCCCTGAGGTTTGGGAGGGCTAATTTAGGCTTAAGATGAGTTTGGAAGGGTTTGAAGGCCGTAGGTCGCGGCTGCAGTTCGTGATGAACTCCAGACGCTGCCTAGTTAGGGCTAGACGACTGAAGAGCCAGTCGCACGATTGAGGAACGACTGATATTCAGTCGTACGACTGAGGTTCAATCGCACGACTGGACGCCCAGTCGCATAAATGCTCATTCGCCTAGTGCCCAATCGTACGACTGAGAGTCCAGTCGCATAGGGGCTCATTCGCATTAGTCCTAGTCGCACGATGCTTAATCACCTAGTGTTCATTCGCACGATTGTATGCCTATTCGCCTGGTTGCCCAATCGCACGATCCAGTCGCATGGAGGCCATGCGACTGAAGTATGTCCAATCGCTCAAATAGGGCTGTTGCGTATGAGGAGAGAGATGTTATTGCATGTATAGGCATGATGTATGTATGATAAGTATGATGTAGCCTTGTATGATGGTAATGACTCATGACTTGTAAATATCGATGTTCCTTATGTTGATGTATGTTTATATTTTCTTGACTTTACGTTCTATGTTAATGAATGAAACGAAAGTAATAAGAACGTAAAGTGAAAGATAATGAAAGAGGAACATGATGAATGAATGCATGCATTAATGAAAGAACGAATGAATGTAAGAGAGGCTTGCAAGCAAATGTATGGAGATGCACACCCCTGGCAGGTGTTAGCTCAACGGTGTGCGCGTTAGCTACCTCGAAGGATGCACATTGGGGTCAGTCTTTGTGATTGACCATATGTATGGGATCCTTGCCGCTTACCCTAGGTGACTGGATCAGCATGAGTGCACAACGTTCGTGATTGATCATCACAGGTCCAGCACCAGCTTCGTGCACAATGTTCGGGGTATATCATATGGCATTGATCCAGAATGAAAGAGGAAAGATAAGTGGTGCATGTACCTACCCTAGGTGACTGGATCAGCATGTGTGCACAACGTTCGTGATTAATCATCACAGGTCCAGCACCAGCAGTAATGCATGATGTTCAGGGTATTGTACATGTCACCGGAAGTAATGAACGTACGAATGAATGTAATGAACGTATGAATGAAAGAAATGATCGTACGTAAGTAATGAATGTATGAATGACATGAATGTACGAACGCAAGTAATGAATGAATGAATGAATGAAAATAAGATACGTACGAACGAAAGAATGTGAATGATAATGATGAACGGTACGAAATGAAAAGCTAACAAATGAATGATGAAGATAATAATAATATTATCTATGTGTCCGTATGTTGTGTGACTGTATGTAAGTAAAGAACGGTTAAACAAAGGAGAAGTATGTTATTTATAAAACTAGAACTCACTCAGCAACGGTGACTTTTTATGTGTTTCCAGTTGACAGGTAGTGTTGCTGAGGATGGCACGAGGCGGCTACTCAGCTCTTTTGGGATGGCATTCTCCTTTTGATAATGCTGCCACATTTTATGTTGCATGCAAGTGTTCCTTGAGGATTCCGATAAACGGGATTACTTAAGAAATCCTCGGTTTCATCTGCTTCCGCAACAATCATTGTAAAGTTATGTAATGAAAAAGAGAATATGTATTTTGTATTCGAATCAACGATGTAATGCATTGTAAAAGCTTTTATAATGAAATGAGAATGTACATTTATCAATTCCGCTACTTTATTTTGCTTAGTAAATGTAAATTATGTATTTGATGTGCAATGAATGACCAACTGTGAGGTGGCCGGGAAAGGGGGCCTTACAAGTTGGTATCAGAGCCAAAGTTTAAGTGAAACGGGTAAATTTTCAAAATAAACCTTAACTTAAACTGAAAATGGGACAGAAAGGGGAAGAATGCCATCTGAGTAGCTGCGTGCCATCAGGTATTTTCTTAAAGATTAACTGGTATTATGTGCGCATGCAATGTGGTATATGTGTACTGTTAGACTTAGATACTAATGTAGTCAGGACAGGTAATGCTCAGGGTACGAAGAGTAAAGTAAGTGGCTAATCACAACTGGCCACTGTAATTAGGGACTTACTATGCTTGACATAAACTGAGCTATTTCCTTGAATGACCGTGTTGGTGTTTGAATCTTTCAGTGTGATAGAAGATGGTCGGTGGTAGATCATCTAAAGTTTCATGAGGTGGAGGTGGTAGTGGACGTGGTGCTGAAGAACCTGAAACTACTCATCAGGAGGGGGTAGACAAAAGCGCTGATCTAAGGGCCTCGGTAAAAGAGGCAGTGGTCGAGGAGGTGCATCAGGTCATGCAGACGATTTTACCGTCTGTAGTGACCGAAGTGATAAAGGCTGTACGTGAAGATGAAAGACGAGGGAGGAACCGGTCCACAGGGAGACAGCAGTAACAAGAGCCGGAAACGGTTCTTTTTGATGATGAAGAGGAAGAAGGGGAGGAGCCTATACGGGAGACAACACGGGGTTGTAACTACGGGGCGTTTATGAGGTGCAAGCCCCCTACTTTTGACAGTACTGGCACCGCTGCTGCTGCTCACCAATGGGTGAGAGAAATGGAGGTTGTCCTTGATATTAGTGGGTGCCAGGAGGACAAAAAGGTGAAGTTTGCTACCCACTCTTTCACGGGTTCGGCTTTATGCTGGTGGGATAACATAGTCCAAGCCGAGGGTAGCAGGGCCATTGGAAGAATGAAGTGGTCCGAGCTGAAAAGGATGGTGATCAAGGAGTTCAGTCCTCATCGAGAGATGGATAAAGTTGAGAGAGAGTTCCTGTAGTTGGAGGCGGGGACGATGACCCACCAACAATACACCACGAAGTTTAATGAGATGGTGAAAATAGTGCCGGATCAGGTGACGCCGGTGTCTCGAAAGATTAATCGATATATTCAGGGTCTGCCAGCTGAAATCCGTTGGCACCTAATTTCTGCTCGACCAAGCACCTTTAGGTCGGCAGTGGATTTGGCAGGGAGATTATATGATGAACGGGCTGTGCTGGTGAAGGCTGAGGGTAGTAAGAAAGGAGGTGGTGAGAGAAATTGGCAGGGGAAGAGGTTTAGTCGAGGTGATACTTCGACGAGTAACAAGAAGGCACGGGTGGATGATCGCCGTGTGGTCATGTCAGGTGCAGGGTCGAGAAAGTGTGGGAAATGTGGGAAGGAGCACGGTGGCGAGTGCAGATGGGGGTTGAATGTTTGTTTTAGGTGTGGGAAGCCTGGTCATATGTCTAGAGATTGTAAGGGCGCGAGGTGCTTCAACTGTGGGGAAAGTGGTCATATGAGTAAGGACTGTAAGATGCCGAGGGCTGAGGGTTCAGGGGCGAAGAAGACGGGAAGTGAAGGGCCGAGGGCAAGCGCTAGGGCATTCACGATGACGCAAGAGGAGGCTAGAACGGACCCTGATGTTGTGTCCGGTACGTTCTTGGTGAACCAAACTTTAGCCTCTATATTATTTGATTCAGGTGCCAGTAGGAGTTTTATTTCTGCTGTTTTCTGTGCCAAACTGCCTGTTAGAAGTAGACGTGTCGACTTACCGTTTGATGTAGAAACCGCGATAGGAAAGTCTACCAGGATTTCTGAGGTGATAGAGGGTTGTGATGTGGAATTAGAGGGCCGCAAATTTCCGGTTAGACCCTTTGCGATGACTTTAGGTGGTTTCAATTCGGTGCTTGGGATGGATTGGTTGGCGGACTTTGAGGCAAACATTGTGTGTCGCAAGAAGATGATTCACTTGACAGCGCCTGACGGTAGTTCAGTGACAGTTTACGGTGATCGGGTTACTATAATTCCGAAGGTGATCTCAATGGCTGTGGCGGGAAAGTGTATGAGACGCGGATGTAGCGCCTACTTATGTTATGTGAAAGATGTGGAAACGCCAACATCACAACTATCTGATGTTCCAGTTGTGTGTGATTTTACAGACGTGTTCCCGGAAGACTTATCGGGATTGCCACCTGACCTTGAGATCGAGTTCCAGATTGACCTGATACCGGGTGCTCAACCTGTCGCCAAGGCACCGTACCGATTGGCTCCGACGGAAATGAAAGAGTTGATGGAGCAGTTGCAAGAACTGCTAGATAAGGGGTTCATAAGACCGAGTATCTCACCTTGGGGTGATCCGCTCCTGTTCGTAAAGAAGAAAGATGGTAGTATGAGGATGTGCATCGACTACTGCGAGCTGAATAAGTTGACGGTGAAGAACAGATACCCCTTGCCGAGAATCGATGATTTGTTTGATCAGCTTCAAGGCGTCAGTTGGTTTTCACGAATAGATCTTCGATCGGGCTACCATCAGCTAAAAGTGAAGGAACAGGATATCCCTAAAACAGTTTTTCGTACGCGCTACGGTCAATACGAGTTTCTTGTCATGTCTTTTGGGTTGACCAATGCGCCGGCTGCTTTTATGGACCTGATGAACCGAGTGTGTCGGCCGATGTTGGATAAATCAGTGATTGTGTTTATTGATGATATCCTGATTTATTCAAGGAGCGAAATAGAGCATGCTGGTCACATTCGAGAGGTGTTGGAAACGTTGAGAAGGGAGAAATTGTACGCCAAGTTCTCCAAGTGCGCATTCTGGTTGCGTGAAGTCCAATTCTTGGGTCACGTGGTTAACCCGGAGGGGATTATGGTCGATCCGGCAAAAGTGGAAGCGATGATGCAATGGAAGTCTCCAAAGACGCCATCCGAGATCCGCAGTTTCTTGGGTTTGGCGGGCTATTACAGAAGATTTATTCAAGACTTCTCCAAGATTGCTTCTCCACTGACCAAGTTGACACGAAAAGATGTAAAGTTTGTGTGGGGTCAAGCTCAAGAAAAAACGTTTGAAGAATTAAAGGCGAGGTTGACCCAAGCTCCTGTATTGGCATTACCCGATGGAAGTGAAGACTTGGTGGTTTATTCTGATGCTTCCTACTCGGGGTTGGGGTGCGTGTTAATACAAAGAGGAAAGGTTATAGCCTATGCATCTCGACAGCTGAAAGTTCATGAGGTTAATTATCCTACTCATGACTTGGAGCTAGCAGCTGTGGTCTTTGCATTAAAAATTTGGAGGCACTATCTCTACGGAACGAAGTGCACTATCTTTACCGACCACAAGATGTCACACCCCAACCTTGACGGCGGAATCGTCGAGGTGTGAGGGATAAGATTGTTCACAGCCACATAACGCTATGTTTAAATGTAAATAATCAAATTAATAGTTTCAACATGAGTTACAAACATAAGTCTCAATCACGAAATACATCCAAACAAATATCAAAACATGACATAACATTTTATTTATTTATCTAGGTCCACGTCCTAGTTTTATTGCAAGCTTCAAAAGACCACTTTAAACTTGGGGGTTACCTGAAACATGATAAAAATAAAAGGTCAACTAAAAATAGTTGGTGAGTTTCCAAAGTTTTCATACATAATATGAAAAGATTATAAGTTGCAATTCGTGTCATAGATTATAAGCTAGTAAGGTTATAGAACACATATCTTCACAATCAAACCTCGACTTGATTACAAGTATATAAGATTGGCTAAGTGTATTTGGTTCCCTAGTGCACAAGCATACGGCTCCTAGGAGTCGGCAATACATCGACTTTAGCACCAAATAGGCTTGTCAGGCCCAAAGATCTAAGACGTCGCCAGGCTAGCAATAGTTAATGATTGTAACAAACTATGTATCTCATATAATCACTTACAACATACAAATAACCATGACAAGATATAAAGATGAATTGCAAGTGTTTTACAAGTCTCAAACGTTTATAAGTGTGTAATGTATAAGTATCATGTTTCACCCCAAAATGGTGTGAAATAAAGTAAAAGGGGGCAAGGAAAACTCACTTGTCAAATAAGTATATAATGACGGTTAATAAGAATAATAGTAGGCGTCGTTCCAACGTGAATCGTTACAAGGCACCTAAATATTCACAAGGTTAAAGTCTCAATAATAAGCCTTAATGTTTTAACATGAACTAGAGTTTCGATTGGAATTGTGAGGTTCGTCGAGTAATTAAATTTATAAAGCAATTATTCGCGTTTCGATCCATTAGGAGAATTTTCATATATGTGTTTTAGTATTTTAAGAATGAATTTTAAGTATAAAAATTGATAAGGTTTAATATATATAAAACTTTATGATTATTTAAGATTAATTGGAATAACGTTTCGATTGATAACGAATAATTAATCTAACCTTTTGTCAATATATTTTTATAAGAGAATAACATTTTAGAATGATTTATGAAATTATAAAATATATAATTTCTACAACTTATATTATTTATTATTTAAGACAAATAATTATTTATTATTTGAAACAATAATAATTAATAACTAAAACATGAAAATACTCCAATTGTAATGTTTTGTTAAGATAAACAAATTTTAAAGTCTATTTTATAAGTTATTTAACTAGTTTTATTATTTGTTTTAATAAAATAAAATCAAATATTAATATATTTTAAGAAGTAAATTTGCAGAAATCGGTTTCATGTAAAGAAAATATTTAAAATTCATAAAATTTATTTTTATAATTTTTAAGTATTTTTCTGAAATTTTAATAGGTTTAAAAAGGCATAAAAAAATGGTTGGAGGTAGCCGGGTTCGAACCCGGGACCTCCAACACATACACACACCCAACTACCAGTGAACCAAAGGCCGTGGCCGCGTCTTATGTTGGTTCATAAATGTTAAATGCAGTGTTAAACAGAGATTCCCAATCCGGATGAACCCTAGGTTCGTTCGGATCCAAATCGAAGGCAAATTCTTTGTTGTTAACACAGAATATCATGGGGCTTTTATTCCCCATGGTTTAACGATCATAATGGTATATTTGATTACCTGGATTGAATTCGATTTGATGAGAAGAGTCTCAAGAACAGGTCGCGGCAGGGGAGTCGATCGAAGGAGATGAAATATGCAATGAAAATCCAATTAATCTCGTATGCAGCTTCGTATGGTGATGAGTAGTGAAAGCCCTCAATCCAAATCGATTAATAATGCTCGTACAGTGAGTTATATTGAGTTGCAGGTTCACGGTAGTGGAGTTATTCGAATGGAATGTTTTCAATCGTTTTGAATGAAATTGGAGTCACAGGAGTGTTTAAATAGATCTAAAGTATGTTAGTGCGATCTGAATTTGATTATTAAAGTTCCATGTGCGATCTGAGCTCTGTAAAGGTTGTCGACATCGCGTGGAGAGGAAAAGAGACGAATTTCAGTCTGATTTTCGAATTAAGTTATAGGCATGCGTTCGAATCTTGCACATGAGGCTGTCAGTGTGTTTGTTTTGATTTAAAATGGAGTATTTTGGCCTTTGCGGGCTCGCCGGAGCCGATGGCCGGCGGCGAGAACTTCCGGCGGGGGAAAGGGGTGAAATTTGAAGAATTTACAAAATGGTCCCTGCACTTTCAATCTCTATCATTTTATGTTATAATTCTTTATTCAAGTTTTCAAAATTACAATTCGACCCCCTGCACTTTAATTCTAAGTTTTAGTATTATTATTATTATTATTATTATTATTATTATTATTATTATTATTATTATTATTATTATTATTATTATTATCATTATTAGTATTATTATTTCCATTAACACTATGGTCATTATTTTTATGATTACATTAGTATTATTATTACTATTATTATTAGTTATTATTGTTATTATTATTAGTTACTATCATTATTATTATTATTATTTGTAATTAGCTATCATTATTATTATTATTATTTTTATTATTATTATCATTATTATTATTATTATTAATTTATTATTTATTATTAACAAAACTAACTTTAAATAAATTCAGAATTACAAGATGTTACAGTCTCCCCAACTTGAAAGAATTTCGTCCCGAAATTAAAAATGAAACTATGCGAATAGATACGGGTATTTCTTCTTCATGTGCTCCTCACGTTCCCAAGTAAATTCAGCGCCACGCTTATTCTCCCAACGAACCTTGACGATTGGGGTTGTGGTAGTTCTAGTCTTCTTCATAATGCGATCCATAACTTCAACGGGTTTCTCGACAAAGTGTAATGACTCGTCGATCTGGATGTCATCCAACGGAACATGCAGACCTTCGTCAGCCAGACACTTCCTCAAATTCGAAACATGGAATACAGGATGAATTCCACTAAGGTCGGAAGGTAATTCCAGTTTGTAAGCCACTTTCCCAATCCTTTTCAGAATCTTGAAAGGTCCTACAAATCTTGGAGCCAGTTTACCCTTTCTTCCAAAGCGAACAACACCCTTCCACGGTGAAACCTTAAGAAGAACCACCTCCCCAACTTGGAATTCCAATGGCTTACGTCGCTTATCAGCATAGCTCTTTTGTCGACTTCTTGCCACTTCAAGGTTCTTTCGGATGATAGAAACTTTATCGGTCGTCTCTTGTATTAGTTCAGGACCAGTGATGAGGTTTTCACCAATGTCGGTCCAGCAGATCGGTGAACGACATTTTCGACCATAAAGTGCTTCGAACGGTGCCATCTTGATACTCGAGTGATAACTATTGTTATACGAAAATTCCGCAAGCGATAGATGCGTATCCCAATCACCACCAAAGTCAAGGACACACAGGCGTAGCAAATCCTCCAGGGTTTGGATCGTCCGCTCGGTTTGACCATCAGTTTGAGGATGGTAAGCCGTGCTTAGATCTAGTTGTGTACCCAAGAGTCCTTGCATAGACGTCCAAAAATGCGAAGTGAAACGAGCGTCACGGTCGGATATGATGTGAAGAGGCACCCCATGACGACTTACAATCTCATCAACGTATATACGAGCCAACCTTGATGTCTTGTAAGTGTCACGTATGGGTATAAAATGTGCCGATTTGGTCAATCGGTCAACGATCACCCATATGCTATCATGTCCTCGAGAGGTTCGGGGTAGTTTAGTTATGAAGTCCATGGATATGTGTTCCCACTTCCACATAGGAATCTCGGGTTGTTCAAGTAACCCACTTGGACGTTGATGTTCGGCTTTAACCTTCGTACATGTGAGGCACTTAGCTACATAAGTCGCTATGTCTTTCTTCATCCCAGGCCACCAATATTGACCACGCAGGTCCATGTACATTTTATCGGAGCCAGGATGAATAGAATAACGAGTTTGATGAGCTTCGTCCATGACAAGGGTACGAAGATTATCACGATTTGGAACCCAAATTCGATTCGCGAAGTACATCAACCCATTAGGTTTCGTCTCCAGTTGAGTTAGAAGGTTATGCTCCAGTTCATCCTTCATTCTTCCTTCTTGTTGAGTCATTTGTTGAGCCTCCAAGATACTAGACTCGATGTCACTATCTATTCTCAAATTTTGTAGCAGTACGGTAGCCTTGTTGACATCTAGCCGAATTTCAGTATCGAATCTTCTCAAAGCATCAAACCACTGTCGTCGATCGCGAATCTCTTGAAACGAGGTCATCTTGTTATGGACTTTACGACTTAGTGCATCGGCTACGACATTTGCCTTCCCAGGGTGGTAACGAATGTCACAGTCATAATCATTAATCAACTCAACCCAACGACGTTGTCTCATATTGAGATCTTTTTGAGTAAAAACGTGTTGTAGGCTTTTGTGATCGGTGTAGACTATACATTTCGTACCATAAAGGTAATGCCTCCAAATTTTCAGGGCAAAAACAACAGCACCAAGCTCGAGATCGTGGGTTGTGTAATTCACCTCGTGAACCTTCAATTGTCTTGATGCATATGCTATGACCTTTCCTCGTTGCATAAGAACGCAACCAAGGCCTTGTTTTGATGCATCACAATATACGGTGAAATCTTCATTTCCATCGGGTAGGGTCAAGATAGGAGCATTGCACAGTTTGTGCTTTAACGCTTCAAAAGCTTCTTCTTGTTCGGGCCCCCACTCGAATGGTTTATTCTTTTGTGTCAAGGAAGTGAGTGGCTTCGCGATCTTTGAAAAGTTGGCGATGAATCGCCGGTAATAACCAGCAAGACCAAGGAAAGAACGAATCTCGGTCGGAGTCGTGGGAGCACACCAATTCTTCACAGCTTCCACCTTTGCAGGGTCAACGTGAATTCCTTGGCTATTCACCACGTGTCCTAGAAATTGAACTTCCTCGAGCCAGAAATCACACTTAGAGAACTTCGCGTACAGTTGTTCCTTCTTCAACAGATCGAGGATTTGACGGAGATGAAGTTCATGATCGGAACGGGACTTGGAATAAATGAGAATGTCGTCGATGAACACGATGACAAATTTGTCTAGGTATGGCTTGCACACCCGGTTCATAAGATCCATGAAGACCGCAGGAGCATTTGTTAAGCCGAAAGGCATGACCGTAAACTCGTAGTGTCCATAACGAGTACGAAACGCGGTCTTTGGGATGTCATCGTCATGGACTCGTAATTGATGATATCCAGAACGTAGATCAATCTTCGAGAATATAGCAGCTCCTTGAAGTTGATCGAACAGGTCGTCGATACGAGGAAGGGGATACCGGTTCTTGATGGTCAACTTGTTGAGCTCCCGGTAATCGATACACATACGGAATGACCCATCTTTCTTCTTTACAAATAAGACAGGTGCACCCCAAGGAGAAGAACTAGGGCGAATGAAACCTTTATCAGTCAATTCTTGAAGTTGACTAGAGAGTTCTTGCATTTCCAATGGTGCAAGCCGATATGGTGACTTAGCCACGGGGTTTGCTCCCGGTATCAAGTCAATTTTAAACTCGACTTCACGTACGGGAGGTAAACCGCTAAGGTCATCGGGAAATACTTCAGGAAAGTCTCGTACGATAGGGACATCCTTAAGTTCTTTCCCTTTGACTTTTGTGTTGACCACGTAAGCTAAGAAGGCCATATATTTCTTGGTTAAGCACTTTCGGGCTTGAGTGCAAGACATGAGTTTAAGTCTTTGGGATGGTTTTTCGCCGAACACTTTCAAAGTATCCCCAGATGGTAACGGTATACGGATACACTTCTCAAAGCAAACGATCTCGGCATGGTGTTTGGCTAACCAATCCATACCAATGATGACGTCGAAGCTTCCAAGTTCCATAGGAATAAGATCAATGGAGAATTCGTGTTCGTTAAGGCTTATGATGCAATCACGTATTATGGCGTCAACGACAATAGATTTCCCATCGGCGACTTCGACCGTGTAGGGTCTTTTCAGATTAATACGTGGTTTAGCAAGTACGGGTTCGAATTCTAACGACACGAAACTCTTATCCGCACCCGAATCAAATAATACAGATGCATAATGATCATTCACATGATACATACCTGTTTGGTAAAATTTTATTATTGAATACGTTGAATACAAGGATAGAAAACATCAATAGTACATGAAATGATTTAAACAGGATTCAACGTCGTACCATTCACAACGTCATTGCTGACTTGTGCTTGGTTAGCGTTGATATTGAAAGCACGTCCTCGGGCTGGTGGCACATTACCCACAGGGCGAGGGCATTGTGGGCGGAAATGACCAGGTTCTCCACAATTGTAGCAAACACGGTTTGTGACCATGGCGGCGTTGTTAGGAGCACGGTGACAAGTCGCCACCCAGTGACCATATTTACCACATAAGGTACAGATACGGCATGGTTGATTCCCCGGATGATGATACCTACACGTGTTGCACATGGGTTGCGGACCAGCATAGGCCCTAGCCCCAGGCACTTGTGCCACAGGTGCAGTGGTAGGTACAAGTTGTTTTTGGGGTTGTTTGGTTGCAGCCATAGCATAGTTGCGTGCCGGTGTAAACTTGCGTTTCTTGTTGTTGTTGTTGTTGTTGGATGGTTCAGCTTTGGTCTCCTTAATGTCCTCACTAGCCATCTTTTCCACCTTCTTTGCACCTTTCACAGACATGGTGCCTGCTCGAATATGGTTCTCGGTGAGTTGAGCGGTGATAGTAATGGCTTCTTCTAAAGTTGTGGGTCGGCTACCCACTACAGCATCTTGAATTTTGGGCGGTACACCCTTAATGAATTTCTCGATGTTGCGGGGAACGGTATCGACCATGTGAGGCAATAATAAACTCAACTCATGATGCCTAGTTGAGTAGGCCAAATGATCACCATCGTTTTGCTTCAAATTCCAGAATTCTTCTTCCAGCTTTTGCAATTCACTTCTCGGGCAGAATTTCGCGATGGCGATGTTCTTGAACTCATCCCAAGAGAGTGCCAAAATAGCATCAGCTCCTCGGTTTCTCTTCTCGCTATTCCACCAGGTAAGTGCTCTTTGTTGGAGCATACTAGTGGCATAACGGACTTTGAGTGCCTCGGGACACTCACAATGGCGAAAGTGTTCTCCATGCCTTCGAACCACTCAAGAAGACCAGTGGCTCCTTCCTTACCACTAAAGTTGGTGGGTTTGCACGAGTTGAAGTGTTTGAAGGTGCAAGTACGATCGTTCCCATTTCGGCTGTTGCTATTTTCTCCTTGAGCACCGTTGTTGTTTCCATTGGTGTTGTTGCTATTAGCCATCATGGTGCTAGTAAGTTCAGCAACCATGGTTGGGAGCACAGCAGCCATTTGTTTGGCGATCATTGCTGCCATCTTGCGGTTGGAGTTTCCACGTTTTGCAAGTTGTCGAGACATGCTGGACATACAAAAAGGAGCTAGTTATGGGAGTGAGGATAACAAAGAATATTAGTTTAGACAAAGGTAGGCTAAAGGTTGTAAGGTACACGGAATGGTTCTATTTGGTAACGCATTACCATTTGGAACCGTGGACACGTCAAGGTAAATTGACTCATTTGCCTTAGAGATTTGTGTATTTTGACCATAGTTTATCACTCATCCCAGAAATCCCCAGGTAGCGTAACGGGCCCCTCAATGAGATTTATTCGAATACGCTTGCCTTAGCCCGAAGGCTTTTTGCCAGGAAATCCAGAATACAGGTGTCTATGTGTCACACAATATTTCTTAGGTTCATGAAATCAAAACCTTGATGAGATTTATATAGATTAGACATAACGTCTAAAGATCCAAGTCATAAGCATAAGTATACGATTCCACGTGTCGTCGAGAATAAGATTAAGAAGTTTCATGTTCGGGGAGAGTCTACGAGTCAAATGTAAGTTTTTGGGAGACATGCAGAAATGTTTAGGCAATCCTATGCTAAGGCATCAAATTGCACATAAGGGAACATAGCATCATGTAGCATGCAAACCATATACTTTAAAAGATAGAAATATAATTCTATAAGGTTCATGCATATGCTATAGTCTAGGTCACCATTTCTAATAACCTAATTCCCTATAGTTACGGGCTCTGATACCAATCTGTCACACCCCAACCTTGACGGCGGAATCGTCGAGGTGTGAGGGATAAGATTGTTCACAGCCACATAACGCTATGTTTAAATGTAAATAATCAAATTAATAGTTTCAACATGAGTTACAAACATAAGTCTCAATCACGAAATACATCCAAACAAATATCAAAACATGACATAACATTTTATTTATTTATCTAGGTCCACGTCCTAGTTTTATTGCAAGCTTCAAAAGACCACTTTAAACTTGGGGGTTACCTGAAACATGATAAAAATAAAAGGTCAACTAAAAATAGTTGGTGAGTTTCCAAAGTTTTCATACATAATATGAAAAGATTATAAGTTGCAATTCGTGTCATAGATTATAAGCTAGTAAGGTTATAGAACACATATCTTCACAATCAAACCTCGACTTGATTACAAGTATATAAGATTGGCTAAGTGTATTTGGTTCCCTAGTGCACAAGCATACGGCTCCTAGGAGTCGGCAATACATCGACTTTAGCACCAAATAGGCTTGTCAGGCCCAAAGATCTAAGACGTCGCCAGGCTAGCAATAGTTAATGATTGTAACAAACTATGTATCTCATATAATCACTTACAACATACAAATAACCATGACAAGATATAAAGATGAATTGCAAGTGTTTTACAAGTCTCAAACGTTTATAAGTGTGTAATGTATAAGTATCATGTTTCACCCCAAAATGGTGTGAAATAAAGTAAAAGGGGGCAAGGAAAACTCACTTGTCAAATAAGTATATAATGACGGTTAATAAGAATAATAGTAGGCGTCGTTCCAACGTGAATCGTTACAAGGCACCTAAATATTCACAAGGTTAAAGTCTCAATAATAAGCCTTAATGTTTTAACATGAACTAGAGTTTCGATTGGAATTGTGAGGTTCGTCGAGTAATTAAATTTATAAAGCAATTATTCGCGTTTCGATCCATTAGGAGAATTTTCATATATGTGTTTTAGTATTTTAAGAATGAATTTTAAGTATAAAAATTGATAAGGTTTAATATATATAAAACTTTATGATTATTTAAGATTAATTGGAATAACGTTTCGATTGATAACGAATAATTAATCTAACCTTTTGTTAATATATTTTTATAAGAGAATAACATTTTAGAATGATTTATGAAATTATAAAATATATAATTTCTACAACTTATATTATTTATTATTTAAGACAAATAATTATTTATTATTTGAAACAATAATAATTAATAACTAAAACATGAAAATACTCCAATTGTAATGTTTTGTTAAGATAAACAAATTTTAAAGTCTATTTTATAAGTTATTTAACTAGTTTTATTATTTGTTTTAATAAAATAAAATCAAATATTAATATATTTTAAGAAGTAAATTTGCAGAAATCGGTTTCATGTAAAGAAAATATTTAAAATTCATAAAATTTATTTTTATAATTTTTAAGTATTTTTCTGAAATTTTAATAGGTTTAAAAAGGCATAAAAAAAATGGTTGGAGGTAGCCGGGTTCGAACCCGGGACCTCCAACACATACACACACCCAACTACCAGTGAACCAAAGGCCGTGGCCGCGTCTTATGTTGGTTCATAAATGTTAAATGCAGTGTTAAACAGAGATTCCCAATCCGGATGAACCCTAGGTTCGTTCGGATCCAAATCGAAGGCAAATTCTTTGTTGTTAACACAGAATATCATGGGGCTTTTATTCCCCATGGTTTAACGATCATAATGGTATATTTGATTACCTGGATTGAATTCGATTTGATGAGAAGAGTCTCAAGAACAGGTCGCGGCAGGGGAGTCGATCGAAGGAGATGAAATATGCAATGAAAATCCAATTAATCTCGTATGCAGCTTCGTATGGTGATGAGTAGTGAAAGCCCTCAATCCAAATCGATTAATAATGCTCGTACAGTGAGTTATATTGAGTTGCAGGTTCACGGTAGTGGAGTTATTCGAATGGAATGTTTTCAATCGTTTTGAATGAAATTGGAGTCACAGGAGTGTTTAAATAGATCTAAAGTATGTTAGTGCGATCTGAATTTGATTATTAAAGTTCCATGTGCGATCTGAGCTCTGTAAAGGTTGTCGACATCGCGTGGAGAGGAAAAGAGACGAATTTCAGTCTGATTTTCGAATTAAGTTATAGGCATGCGTTCGAATCTTGCACATGAGGCTGTCAGTGTGTTTGTTTTGATTTAAAATGGAGTATTTTGGCCGTTGCGGGCTCGCCGGAGCCGATGGCCGGCGGCGAGAACTTCCGGCGGGGGAAAGGGGTGAAATTTGAAGAATTTACAAAATGGTCCCTGCACTTTCAATCTCTATCATTTTATGTTATAATTCTTTATTCAAGTTTTCAAAATTACAATTCGACCCCCTGCACTTTAATTCTAAGTTTTAGTATTATTATTATTATTATTATTATTATTATTATTATTATTATTATTATTATTATTATTATTATTATTATTATTATTATTATCATTATTAGTATTATTATTTCCATTAACACTATGGTCATTATTTTTATGATTACATTAGTATTATTATTACTATTATTATTAGTTATTATTGTTATTATTATTAGTTACTATCATTATTATTATTATTTGTAATTAGCTATCATTATTATTATTATTTTTTATTATTATTATCATTATTATTATTATTATTAATTTATTATTTATTATTAACAAAACTAACTTTAAATAAATTCAGAATTACAAGATGTTACACAAGAGCTTGAAGTACTTCTTCGAACAGAAGGATTTAAACATGAGGCAGAGGCGATGGTTGGAGCTGATAAAAGATTATGGTTGTGAGATCCATTACCATCCGGGCAAAGCCAATGTGGTGGCGGATGCCCTTAGCTGAAAGGAGAGGCGCGAGCCGATACGGGTGAAGGCCTACCAGCTGATTATGACCTCGGACTTGATGAAGCAAGTCAAAGAGTTTCAAGATGAGGCACTGAAGGAAGATCATCTTAACTCTGAAAGAATGAGAGGTCTGTTCGCGGAGTTGGGTGAAAACACGTTTGGTGTTAGAACCCGTTTTGGACGGATGTGGATTCCTCGTCTTGGGGATCTACGAGTGAAGATTATGGACGAAGCTCACAAGACTCGATACTCCATTCATCCCGGTGCTACGAAGATGTACCAAGACATGAAGAAAGATTACTGGTGGCCGGGTATGAAGCGTGATGTGGTGGAGTATGTGAGTAAATGCCTCACTTGTTTGCAAGTAAAGGCAGAGAACCAAAAGCCGTATGGAAAGATTCAACCTTTGATATACCGGAATGGAAGTGGGAACACATCACCATGGATTTCATTACGAAGCTGCCGCGTACCCTGAAAGGGTATGATGCCATATGGGTGATCGTGGACCGCTTAACGAAGAGTGCTCACTTCCTACCAATACGCGAGACATATTCATCCGAGAGGTTGGCCGATCTTTTCATCAAAGAGATTGTGACTCGTCATGGTGTACCGGTGTCAATTGTGTCTGATCGCAACACCCGGTTTACATCCAAATTCTGGAAGAAATTCCACGCTGCCATGGGGACGAGATTACATATTAGTACGACTTATCATCCCTAAACTGATGGTTAGTCGGAAAGGACCATTCAGATATTAGAGGACATGCTCCGGGCATGTGTGATTGATTTTGGGGGAAGCTGGGACGACCACCTGCCGTTAGATGAATTCTCGTACAACAATAGCTATCATGCCAGTATTGGCATGCCACCTTATGAAATGCTATACGATAGGAGATACAGGACACCCGTATGTTGGGGTGATTTTGGTCAGAAGGAATTGGGGAGCGTCGAGGTGATCGAGCCTACGACTGAAAAGCTTGAAAGGATCAAGGCCTACATGAAGGCAGCCAAAGACAGACAGAAGTCATATGCCGATAAACGACGCAGACCGATTGAGTTCCAGGTGGATGACCGGGTTATGTTGAAGATCTCACCTTGGAAAGAAATTATTCGGTTCCGAAAGCGGGGCAAACTGAGCCCGCGGTATATAGGCCCTTTCCGAATTATTGCCCGTATGGGAGAGGTGGCCTATAGGTTGGAATTGCCAGATGAGTTAAGCGGAATTCACCCAACCTTCCACGTATCTCATCTGAGAGAGTGTTTAGCCAATGAAGATATGATTGTTCCACTGGAGGATATCGAAGTTGATGAACGGCTCAATTATGTGGAGCAACCAGTGGCAATTATCGATAGAAAAGAGAAGCGGCTGAGAAATAAAGTGGTTCCTCTTGTGTGTGTACAGTGGAGGCACAGGAAGGGATCCGAGTCAACGTGGGAGACGGAAGATGAAATGAGACAGCATTACCCACGCTTGTTCGAGGAATAAAAGGTTTCGGGGACGAAACCTAAATAAGGGGGTGGACTTGTAACACCCGGAAGTTTGACTTTTTGGAGTGTCATGCGACTGAGTCTCAGTCGCATGGAACTCATGCGACTGGGGGGACCAATCGCATGGAGCTCGGACGATTGAAGGTTCAACCGAATGGAACTCATGTGACTGGAGGTCCAGTCGCATGGTGTTCAGGCGACTGGAGGCCCAGTCGGCTGGAGTTTGGGGTGACTGAGTTGTAGCTATAAAGGAGGGGCAGCCATCTCCCCTCCCCACACTTGCACATTTTAGTCGGGAGAAAGAGCAGAGAGAGAACAGAGAAAGAAGAGAAAGAAAGAGAGAAAGTGGTGATTCGGGCTCGAAATTTGTTGAGTGGCTAGTCCAAACGAAGCTCTTCATCTTCTCCTTGATTATGTGAGTTCTAGGACCCCTCATTTACTTGTTTTCAATGATTTTGGGGCTGGAACACATATAAACCCATTTTTGAAAAAGTGTATGTTTGACCCATTTGGGTGAAATCTTGTGTAATGTGTTTAAGGTACGATTTAGGACTTGTATATGCTTGTATGATGTCCTAGTATGAATCCCTGAGGTTTGGGAGGGCTAATTTAGGCTTAAGGTGAGTTTGGAAGGGTTTGAAGGCCGTAGGTCGCGGCTGCAGTTCGTGATGAACTCCAGACGCTGCTTAGTTAGGGCTAGACGACTGAAGAGCCAGTCGCACGATTGAGGAACGACTGATATTCAGTCGTACGACTGAGGTTCAATCGCACGACTGGACGCCTAGTCGCATAAATGTGCCCAATCGTACCACTGAGAGTCCAGTCGCATAGGGGCTCATTCGCATTAGTCCTAGTCGCACGATGCTCAATCGCCTAGTGTTCATTCGCACGATTGTATGCCTATTCACCTGGTTACCCAATCGCACGATCCAGTCGCATGGAGGCCATGCGACTGAAGTATGTCCAATCGCTCAAATAGGGCTGTTGCGTATGAGGAGAGAGATGTTATTGCATGTATAGGCATGATGTATGTATGATAAGTATGATGTAGCCTTGTATGATGGTAATGACTCATGACTTGTAAATATCGATGTTCCTTATGTCGATGTATGTTTATCTTTTCTTGACTTTACGTGCTATGTTAATGAATGAAACGAAAGTAATAAGAACGTAAAGTGAAAGATAATGAAAGAGGAACATGATGAATGAATGCATGCATTAATGAAACAATGAATGAATGTAAGAAATGCTTGCAAGCAAATGTATGGAGGTGCACACCCCTGGCAGGTGTTAGCTCAACGGTGTGCGGGTTAGCTACCCCGAAGGATGCACATTGGGTCAGTCTTTTTGATTGACCATATGTATGGGATCCTTACCGCTTACCCTAGGTGACTGGATCAGCATGAGTGCACAATGTTCGGATTGATCATCACAGGTCCAGCACCAGCTTCGTGCACAATGTTCGGGGTATATCATATGGCATTGATCCAGAATGAAAGAGGAAAGATAAGTGGTGCATGTACCTACCCTAGGTGACTGGATCAGCATGTGTGCACAACGTTCGTGATTAATCATCACAGGTCCAGCACCAGCAGTAATGCATGATGTTCAGGGTATTGTACATGTCACCGGAAGTAATGAACGTACGAATGAATGTAATGAAAGTATGAATGAAAGAAGTGATCGTACGTAAGTAATGAATGTATGAATGACATGAATGTACGAACGCAAGTAATGAATGAATGAATGAATGAAAATAAAATACGTACGAACGAAAGAATGTGAATGATAATGATGAACGGTACGAAATGAAAAGCTAACGAATGAATGATGAAGATAATAATAATATTATCTATGTGTCCGTATGTTATGTGACCGCATGTAAGTAAAGAACGATTAAACAAAGGAGAAGTATGTTATTTATAAAACTAGAACTCACTCAGCAACGCTGACTTTTTATGTGTTTCCAGTTGACAGGTAGTGTTGCTGAGGATGGCACGAGGCGACTACTCAGCTCTTTTAGGATGGCATTCTCCTTTTGATAATGCTGCCACATTTTATGTTGCATGCAAGTGTTTCTTGAGAATCCCGATAAATAGGATTACTTAAGAAATCCTCGGTTTCATATGCTTCCGCAACAATCATTGTAAAGTTATGTAATGAAAAAGAGAATATGTATTTTGTATTCGAATCAACGATGTAATGCATTGTAAAAGCTTTTATGATGAAATGAGAATGTACTTTTATCAATTCCGCTGCTTTATTTTGCTTAGTAAATGTAAGTTATGTGTTTGATGTGCAATGAATGACCAACTGTGAGGTGCCCGGGAAAGGGGGCCTTACAATCAAACAATATGTGGTAACGGTAGACCTCAATCAAACAAAACATGATAACTGTAGACCTCAATCAAACAAAAGCATGACAACAACAGACTTTAATCCCATAACAGACCTCAATCGAACAATAGTACCCATTCGAACAAAATGTGAAGACTAATTGAAATCTCTCAACAGACTTTAATCGAACAATATAAATTAGGGTTAATCAAAGCTTTTAAATCGAATTGCCCAGTCTTACTAATCATTTCATGTGTTTTTGAATTTTATTTGAATATTAATAGGTTAATTCATTTTAATTGTATAACTAGGGTGTTAAAAAAGACTAAAATACCCTCAATTTTAACGGAAGTTTTAATGGTTTTAGTGAAGTGATTGGAAATGACAACATTTGATAAAATATATTGATTTTAAATGACAAAAGAAAAACTTTTAGATTAAAACGACAAATTTAACGAAAAGTCAGGGACAAAAATAGCATTTTACTCTTATAAAGTTACATATCGTAAAACTATAGAATTATTAAATATTACAAACACATTTTATTCACTAGTGAATAACAACCTTATTAGTCAACATAATAAAACATTTTAATAATATTATAAAGAACGTATTCACCGTTAATATGTGATTCAACTATAAATACACTATTGTTATATATGATTCTTTATAAACATCGACGAATACATATGCTTACCCAATGAAATAAATCCAAATGTTTGGTAATCCTCATCTAAACCCATACAACAGAACTAATCACTTACCAAAATGTTTGGTGTCTTAACGCGATTATCATTTTGTAGATCCTTAATTCGATTGAAGCTAGCTGTGGTTTGTAGTTCAATTGTTCAACTAATCTAAGTGAATCGAAGGAGTTTCATTAACGTTGCTTCTAAACATGAGCAAGGATTTACATCGATAATTTAAAACTATTTGAGAATATTGTTTCTGTTATGATTAAAATATAATTTATAACCATATTTTAAACCACATAATGCCAAATATAAATTGTTGGGCCAGTTGAAGTACATCCACATGATTTATAGTTCAGTGTTTTACAGTAATCAAGTTTATTGTTTTAAACAATTTAAAAATCTCTTTTCAATTTTATATATAAAAGAATACTATAATGCTCTATAAAATAAACAAAAGAAATATACACGCACACACATTCTTCATTAGTCATCTAATGAGAGGACACGTGGCAAAAGATTTAATAGGTAAGGTAAGAAAGAGGAAAAATTGGCTCAAGTACCCTTTTACCAGAAACCACCCTAGAGCATTCACAGTCCATTCCTTATCTTTATTCATATAATTATACTAAAAATCACTACTTCTTCTCTCTCCTTTCAATTAAATAATATATTTTTATACCTTTTTCATTACCTTTTCTCTCTCCTTCACTCACAACCACTTTCAAAAATATTAAAAAATTTATAAGGATTGTACAGTGATTCTTCAAATATACCAATCCACAATAACATTTTCTCTCTCCTTCACTCACAACCACTCAAAATCATTCCATATAATATACCAAACACACTCACATGATTATAGGGCACGGGTTGTGAATGCTCTTATTATTATAAATTATAAATATAAATTATAATTTAATTAAAATATAAAATGGAAATACAAATAGAAATCTCTAGTAGACTGCTAGGAACTTGTGGCTACAAAAATTTGGGCGACAATTACTATTTAATTTTTCTTTAAAATAATCCTACCCATATAATATGTGGTCCACATATTTATCTCTCCACTTTTTCTCGATATAATATTACAAAATCTTATCCACATCTGGTTTATAATATTATATACCAAACGAGAATATTATATTGTGACTAAATATCTCGAATATTGTTTTATAGGATAAAACCGTAAAAAGAGGTTTTTAGACGAGAAGAGTCATCTTCTAGATATTCTAAAATAGATTTAAAGTTTATATTCACCTCCCCACAGTTCGTTTGTAAACAGTAAAATGTTTTAAATATGTAACTGGTTTTGTTTTAAAGTGCTTTTTGTTATAAGATATATCAATATTAATTATATATAGTTCATGTTTGGGATTTCTTATTTTATCAGAAAATAATTTTTGAAAAGTTATTTCTGTTAACTTCTCAAAATTAACTTATTAGCCCTTTAATTTTTTAAATTTTTTTCAAACATACTTATTAACTTTTCAAAAATTAATAATTCAAAAGTTAATTAAAAAGTTGGTTTGTTAAACATGACTATACTGAGGTTAATGAAAATAAAACTAAGATAAAGTAGTCAAAGCGGATATGCGAAGGGCGTAAATTATATAAAACCTTTTAATGTGCATTTTGATGATACCAATTGCTTCAAAACAATTTCATAACAAAATAAATAGTAGCAAGGTCCGCACGTTAAGACGGTGGCGTTAAAACATAAAAAGATTTCACGTCAAAACGTTAATAAAAATAAGTATGTAAGTTTTCACGTGTTACGACATAAATAAACACAACTTATTCAAATCGTCGACGTAAAACACACAAATTTAATTCTTACACAACAAATACACAACAAACACAAACTCATCATCATTCTACTCTAAAATAAGAGTAACCATGAAGGACACGTGTCAATATCATATTCATTCTCACAAAAATTTTCCCGCTTTTTATCCTATTTATTAATTACCTTAATTACAAATAATATTATTTAAATTTTTTTTTAGATTAAAGATCATTTTTTAATAAATTAAGAAACATATTTTTATTAATGTTATTTCTCAGAAATAATTTTTAATAAAATAATTTTTTTAAATCAAACATAAGTTATTCATGCTTTCACTTTGTAATTTTCTAAACAAGTTTTAGTAATAAAAAATTACACGTGGCGAAGTGAATGAAGAGAGGGCGGCCAGTGGGAAAGATGACGTGGGAAAAAAGAGCAACATGAAAGTCACCAGCTGCCACATGAATAATAATGTTGAATATTGACCTTCTCATCTTAAATTAAAAAATAAAAATCTTATTATTCACAGCGTTATCCTCACGCGCCCACGCGCCCAAGGCTGCCTTTCATCTGCCATCCACTACTCGTGGCTAAGCTTGCTTTATGCAGCTGTGATGCACGCGCCTCGAACTTTAGCGGCTAGGATATTTAGCCTTTCGTTTTCTCCTCATCACAGAAAATTAAGGAGGAAAAAAAAAACAGATATATTAAAGTAATTTCTAGCGCTTTCAGCATTCATGTTCCTTTTACACGTTATAGGATAAATATTCTGATTACATTTTGTTTTTTTTTGAACGGTGATTACATTTTGTTGTTTTAATATTGTAAGAAAAAAATGTTCCTAATATTTAGACACTCATCCAGATAAATCGACACCTTCTTATTCGTCGTGTATGGATCCATACGCGACGTATAAGGTCAAATGCATTGAAAACAAAGAAAATTCAGGAGGGAGATGTCAGAGAGCTATACGCCCCATATAACCCTATACAACTCTTCTATACGACACATATAGGGTTATACAACGCCTATAGCAAATTTCTACACTGACTACGAGGAAAAATCAGGGGGCTGTCAGAAGACTTATACGTCCCGTATACGACGTGTATGGGGCTATACGACCCATATAAAAATTTTAAAATATTGATTTAAAATAATTGTATGTCCAAACAATCAAACCCTAAAAAAAGGGGGAACTAAATTTCATAAGATCGAGGGCGAAACTTTCATCGGTCTTTGGTTTTATCCGGAAGTAGAAAATCTATGTATATTTTGCACAAAAGTTTCACGTGTATTGAGTTTATCCTCCAATAATATAAGAGTAAATTACAATTTTCGTCCCTGTGGTTTGGTGAAAATTACTACTTTCATTCAATAGTTTATTTTTCGTATCTGGGTCCCTGTGGTTTACAAATCTTGTCATATTCATCCAGTTCGTTAACTCCATCCAACATTCTCCGTTAAATGAAGGGTATATTGGTCATTTTACATATATGTTTTATTTTTTTTATTTTTTAAAACCCCATTTAATATATCCCCTTTAAACAAATTGCTATTTTAGTCCCTGTGGTTTGGACATGTTTGCCAATTCAGTCCAAAAATCCCACCACCTTGGCATAAAACACCATATCACCACCACCCGTGATGGAACCACCATGTAGACGTATGGAACAAATAACCCATACAAGACCGAGTACCAGAACCCGAAAGCCCGGCCCATGCAGGTGGAACGGGTAAGCCAGCAGGACACGTGCCCCGCATTTAATTACATCGGAATCACCCCAATCATAACCGATAATTCAGTAACGGTCGGAGAATATAAATGGTAATGTATTTGCCGGGGAATAATCCCTGTAAATCAGCACACGATTACAATAGGCAAACACTATAAATACCAGGTAAAGAGGATCGAGATCCTCACAAAAGAATACACACAAAAGCCCCCTCTTAATTCTCCTATCACATATTTCCATTCAACCAATACTTACTCTCACGCCGGAGGGTCGTTCCAGGGATATTTCCCCTGGAACGCCTTAACTGGTGTTGTTTTCATGGTGCTTAGGCGTGAAGCTTCAGACAGCATCGGTGGATCGAAGTTCAACAAGACCGGAACCATCCAGAGTTGGACCTCGTATTTACACACTACACCACCACCACGCCGCAAAACCACCACCACTCCATCAGAACCACCAAATCATCACCACCACCCTATCATAAAACCACCAACACCACACCAGACGGGCACCACCACCACACATTAGATCTCCACCACCACACATTAGATCTTCATCATCACACACTAGATCACCACCACCATGTGGACCCTAGAAACCAACCCTTAATCTCAAACTTATAACAAACCCCTTCGAAAACGTATATGAAACCCTTGAAACGAGTATTGTAGAGGTATTAGTAGGGTTTGATATGCATTTTCGAAGTGGTATGTTACAAGTCCAATATTGATTGTCGATTTTTAGGATTTACATGGTAGCGACGATCCGATGTGAGTGGTGGTGGTGGGCGCTCTGGTGTGGTGTTGGTGGCTTTGTGATGGGGTGGTGGCGGTGGTTCGGCGGTTCTTGTGACGGGTAGTGGTGTGTGGTGGTTATTTTTGGACTAAATTAGCAAATACGCTCAAACCACATGGACTAAAATAGCAATATATTTAAAGAGTATATATTAAATCAGGTTTAAAAAAATAAAAATAAAAACATATATGTAAAATGACCAATATACCATTACATTTAACGAAAATTTTGGATGGAGTTAACGAACTGGATGAATATGACAAGATTTGTAAACCACAGGGACCCAGATGTGAAAAAACAAACTATTGGATTAAAGTGACAATTTTTACCAAACC
The DNA here is from genome assembly GCA_024085815.1 of Flaveria linearis. Classification (NCBI taxonomy): domain Eukaryota; kingdom Viridiplantae; phylum Streptophyta; class Magnoliopsida; order Asterales; family Asteraceae; genus Flaveria; species Flaveria linearis. The sequence continues at coordinate 82,659 of JABSNV010000832.1, forward strand.
ACAGGGACGAAAATGACAATTTACTCATAATATAATGTTAGTAAACAAGTTTATGGGTCCTTTGATTCTCGACTTTTTTATGTATTTGTTTAAGCTTAGCTAGTGCATAAGATTTTTTAAATGAATTATGTTATTTTGATATGACTGTAACTTGGTGTTTGGTAAGACAAAGGTTTTTTTTTCTTTTACCATATATACTTAAGAAAATCATAAAAGTAGTGGACGAAGTGACGAGTTGGTAAAATTTGTATAGTTTAGTTTTGACGACTTATGTATTAGTATTTACTCTGTTAAAAAAATCATGTTGAAATGCTTATAAAATAAGCATGTCTAAATGGCAAATTCGGAATCTTATATAGCATTATATTTTAAAAGTTGAAGAAAATTGAAACATTGAATTGAACTAGCATTGAAGATTTGTATGTGCATGCTTCGATTACGTATACATTATCATGGAAACACAGTTTTAAATGAGATTTATATCGAAATGCAAATAAAATGTGTGCATTGCAATGATATTGAGAATTTTATAAAGTATAATTTCAAAAGTTACAAGAATAAGATTAAACTAAATCAATATAAAATGTGGCACGTGTCGTAGTCTGATTGGGCATAAAAATTTTATCATAAAAAAAACAAATGTTTTGTGCAAGCATGCGTGAGTTGGAGCCAAAGTTACTTTGAAAAGAAAAGTTTGGGTTGGGTGAGTGAGGGTTAGAACGTAGAAACTTTAGCTGAAAAGGTGATGAGTTAACCATTGTGCCAATGCAATGTAACACGCCGTATTTTAGGGTTAATCCGGTTTTAACGTAAAGGAAAAGGGTGTGGGGATGGTAATCGAATGCCCAAGTACTAAACATGATAAAAGCGCAAGAATGAATGCTAAGGTTCCTCTGTAAATAGCAAGCCCCCATGTCATTTCTTGCATCCAAAGCTTTCCAAAAAGTATAGAGAGAGCACAATCGGTTCTAAAGTGAGAAAATAAAGAAGAAGCAAAAATGTATGAATTTCTTCATAACATTCAATAAATATATGCTAGATCTAAACTTAGATATGATTATGTTTTGATTATAGCTATAAAGTTGATATATTTATGTATGCATATATGTAAATCTTAACATGTTTGGTTTAGGGTTCTTTCAAAAAGAACCAAAATATGAGTTTTATGCCCTTGTTAATACATGTTTTAATGTTTTTAGGGCTAGAATGCATACTAAACAAAGTTTACATCAAAACAATGATGTTTGAACATGAAGTTTCTATTTTTATTAAAATGTCTATGGTTAAATCATGTTTATGTATGTTATAACATATATGACGGTAATGCATGATGAAGTCTAGATAGATCATTCTAAGATTTGATAAATCTGAATGAAAATGTTAAAAAAATGTTAAAGGAAAGGTAAAAAGATTGCGAGCCATTCTACTCATCCTCAAGTAGCTAAAGCCTTCACAACTAGCAGTTGCAAACAAACGTTGTACATCAAATTTGCAACTACCGTAATTCTTTATGCATGAAAAGGATGATGAAGTAAAGGAAACATACGTGGGTCGTTACCCTCTGCCAATGCATAGACTCGCCTTTAGTCCCTACACTTAGGGAAAATAACAAAACTACATGACCCGTAAGTGAGTTAATAACATCCACAAGTGAAATTTCTTAGTATCTATTGATACTTAGACAAGCTTATGAGCATGGTCCTCGCAACCTAATTTACACCTACGTAAGTGAAGGTTATTGTAAGGATCATACTTAGAGGCTGATGCAACCAAAGAACAACTCAAAGAACTCTCAACATGCCATGTGAAGTACTAAGAAAGTACTTTGGAATATTTGATATAACTCAGAGAATTATGCTAAGTATCAAATCTTCCGAAACCAAAAGACCAAATCTTCCAAAGCCAAAGATGAAGTCTCCAAAGCTTCAAATACCAAGTCTTCCGAAGCCAAAGACTGATTTTTTTGAATCACCTTTTGACAAAAGCTAAACAACTTCCGCTACCATTCTAATGACTCACCAACTTATATGAGTTGGTGAAAAGTTCTTACTTTTGTCAAACTGTAGATTAAGCTCTTTGTCTGTAGCTTTTTACTCTTGTACTTTAATCCTTTTTGTAATTGATAAGGATGTAAGCAATGATATGTCATAGTCATTAGTCAAAAGACAATCTGTCTTTTGACTCTACATTGATCTTGTTGTCTAGATTAATGTTTTCAGCTGGCCTTTAAAGTATGGCTGGCTGTAGGATGTAGTATAAAGTGTCTCAAGTACTTGTATCTTTTGTATTTTTATGTATGCTTTTTAACACTTGTAAGAACTTAAGAGAGATATACATCACTTTTAAAACCATATTTGTGTGTTGTAATACCCGAAAAGTCAAAACGAGTCATCGAGAATAATAAGCTTAATTAGTGGGTATTTAATAAAGGAAGAAAATGGGTTATGGGCTAAATTAGGCTTATGGGCAAGAGCCTAAGTGATTAAGGGCAAATAATCAACCCTTTAACACATTCAACCAGCCACCATCTCCCTCATTTGAACCATAGCCTCCCAAATTTGTAGAGAGAGAAAGTAGAGAGAGAAAGTGAAGAAAACTCAAGATTTGGAGCTTTAAAGGTTAAGGGATTGAAGATCTGGGTGTTGGAGTATCAAACCATAAGAAAGGAACAACAAATCCAGGTAAGAATCAACCTTTAAACCCTTCTGTAGATCAAACCCGGATTCTAGGGTTTTGGGTTTTGAAAAGTTACAAAGAATCGCATAAAGGTCATATTTTTACGTATGAAAACATGTAAAACGCTTAGATATAGCCTCATGGATGATAAACTAAGAGATTGGACGTAAAAAGTTACGAGTTTGGGTTAAAAACGGGCTGGTTCGTAATTTTATGCGATCTGCGAAACTGTCTGTGCATCCAGCGAAATTGCATATTCAAGCTGCGAAACTATGGGTTTTCTGCGAAACTATAGTTTCGCAGATAATTTCGCAGCCATGGAATTCCAACGAAAGTTTGGCGAAACTATCATGCGAAACTGGCAGTGAAACTGTCAGCGAAACTGGCAGCGAAACTGTCAGCGAAACTGGCAGCGAAACTGTCAGCGAAAGTGGTAGCGAAACTGTCAGCGAAACTGCCAGCCAAAATGCTTATCTGGCAGCGAAATTGGTAGCGAAATTAGCAGCGAATTTAGACAAAAATTAACCCCTTTAAGTGTTAACTTATCTGCAGGCTGGGTAGTGTGATCCTAGCCTAGAAAGTTTAGTTTAGAGGTTAGTCACGGTATCCAGGTGAGTTCTAGATCCCCTTGGACCCCACTAGGGGCTGCAGCCCTAGGACCCCGCTGTCAGGGGCTACCGCCCCGAACCATCGCGTCCCGCGGAGGGTCGGTTATGTGTTATGATGACTAGTACTTGGTATGTTGTGTACTTAATAAGTTATGTATTATATATTAAGTGAAAGATAATATTAATGAGAAGTGAAACTTAACGAATGTTACCCCGGGCCCGTTGATGATGAAAAGTCTTGCAAGCACTATGATAGACTTCACTTAGGTGAGTCTGACGTATAATTATGGATTTGAATTCATGAGCGGGCTATGTGCCTTGCAGTGTGGATCAACTGTCGGGGGTTAGCTACCATGATGATGTGTACCGACGGGGATCGACGTTCGTTGTCGATCAACATGGAGCTCTTGCTTCGTGCAATCTCGCTTATGATGAAGTGAAAGATAATGAAAGAATGAAAGATAATGAACATGCTTAATATGATGAAAGAAATGTTATGTAGTATGATGTATGCGTGGTCATTATATGGAGGATAAAGCTTATATTTTCTTATTCATATAAAACTAGAACTCACTCAACAAAGCTGACTTTTATGCATAATATCAATCAATCAATCAATCAAACCCAGTATATTAGTGGACATGTAAATGTTGATGCTGAGGATGGCACCAGGGAGCTACTTGGTGAGCAATGGATGGCATTCCTGTCTATAAAATCTTTATTGTAATTTAAGACCATGCACTATGTTTTATTCCATTTAAAGACAAATGTATGAGTACAATATGATTTCCAAGTTTTAAGTGAATGTTTATTTAATTCCACTGCAATGTTTTGTTTATAAAGTGATTTTATGCTATGATTAACCAACTGTGAGGTTTTCCGGAAACGGGGCCTTACATGTGTTCTTGTTCTTGTTCTTTTACTTGGCTTCATTGTTTCATCACTAACCTATTCCCTATTTAATCTGCTAAGTGTTCTAAATTTCTTCATCTTATGAAACTATTGCATTAACTCCCTTCACCGGCCCTGCAGTTATCCCTTTGTAACATTCCATACTTAGATAGTTTTCAAAGGGAGGACTCCCTAAGAGGAGTTCATTCCTTCATAAGTAGATGTAGGCTTTCGTAATTGCATACGCTTAAGTAAAATACGAAGTAATGTTCCCTTAACTAGACTTCATTCTCCATAACCAACTTAAACAAACTCCGTAACAAACCTTTTCCAGTAACCTACCATACTTAAACAACTACTCAACAAAATCGTCGTTAGTAGCAATGCCTTCAAAAGTGAGCATGTCTCTCCATAATTGACTAAACCTACATTTAAGCTCTGAATATGTGTAAAGCAAAATGCCAAAGGATGAAATAGATAGAGTTAAAGCATGAATCAAATAAAACAAGCTAAAATAATAAGGTATAAAAAGATTAAAAGCATATCTACTGTTATGATGAAGAGTTAAAGAAAGATAAAACTAATAGTAATGGCCAAAGAACAAAGGGGCCCAAAATGCTAAAGTTCACATGTAAAAGCTAAGGTTTTAAGTCTTGCAAGAACTTTTAAAGAAGTTTATATTCATTGTACTTCTCAACCCCAAAAGGAGATATGTCTTATGCATTCTCACCTGCTAAAAGAGCTTCGCCTTATGCATAGTCACCCCCTAAAGAAGATATGCATTGTGCGTTCTCACCTGTTAAAGGATTTTTACCTGGTATAAACTCACCTGATAAGTGTTTAGAAACTTATTGCTACCTTACTAGCTAAAGGTGCTTTGTACTTATATAAGCTCAAAGATAAAAATAAAGATAAAGTAACAATGAAGAAAGGCTAAAGTATTATACTTCATATACTATTACTAAAAAAGACAGCTAAAAATAATATGATGATTAAAGTTAATGTGATAGTTGACACCAAAGTAACCGATAACGCTAAAGCATGAAAAAAAGTGTATTATTGGTGCAAGCTAGTATAATAAATACTGATACGTTAAAGTACTCTACTAAATTTAAAAGTAGAACTCACTTAGCAACACTGACCTGGTAGGCATAACATTTTGATAAAAGTGTAGTTTAACCAATACAATCTTCACCTCTGCTTTTACAACAATAAAAAATACCTTTTACATCTAAGGTGGTAGGTTATTTTGAAAATTCATTCAACCGCAAAAAAATTCAAGAATTCAATGATGTTTTAGGTTTCTTCACGAGCGATTTGAGTATATTTCTAAGATACCAACATATACAGACATGTTGTATACATTATATTTATGATTTGTTCAAAGAGGTAACTTTGTAAAATAGTAACCAACTTTAAAAAGTGTTCCAATTAAGTAACTCAAGTTTTAAAAGTGTTCTAGTTAGGTCACTCAGTTTTTATATTTTATATAAATTAAAAGCCTTGACATGTTTTTTAGCATGTCATACTTTTGGTTTCAATTAGAAAATATTTTTTTCTATCTTTTGATGCTGATATGGAACATTGACGTAAATTTTAGGTACTTTTTTATTTTTTTCATAATTAACATGTTTTTTTTATTTTTTAATATAATTTTATATATTGCAAATTCTGACCACCACGTCTTCTCCACCATTACTTACTTGACATAAGAAAATTTAATGATGACTCGATTTGATCATTTGATGGTCCAATTTGAGAAAAATATGTATGAGTGACTAAACTAGAACACTTTTGAAACTTGGTTACTATTCTGTAACATTTTCCCTTTGTTCAAATGATCATTTGTGTTACAGAAACATGGGACAAGTAGTGTAGCATAACCCATACTTTCTCCACATCCGCCTTCATGACAAAAAATCACTTTTTTAACATCTTAGGAGGTAGGTTATTTTGAAATTTGTATAACCATAAAAATTTTCAAGAATTCCACCATATTTTAGGCCGCTTTAAGGTGGATTTGAGTGTATTTTTAAATACATTAACATGGAAGTTACCTTGTCAGAAGAGGAGTCAGTTGGGGCATCATTCAGAGGACCATTACAGCCATTGACTGTGATGGTGCCACTGACGGCAAAAGTGACGCCATTGATGTCGCAACCCAATTTTCTTTTGTTTTTTTATTTTTTGTTATTTTGGATGAAATAAAAAGGGGAATAGCCCTAGTTTTGGAGGGGAATTCAGTTTCGGGGAGTTAGAAGACAATTTTAGGCGATTCGGTAATGCTATAACTCATTATTCCACCATTCCAATCATCAATCCGAGCAGGGAATAAAAAGGCGAAGATCAAATCAGCATCATGAGCAGCTAAATCACCTGTGACGCACTTTGGATGTATGGTTTGTGTCAGTAAACGTGTTCAACCTATTTTTACCTTTTGTTTTGATTTAGAACTCATGTAATCATTGGTTTGAATGATTATTTAGGTTGTGATTGTTTAAAGTTGTTTGGATACAAAGTTTAGTTTTTGTTTATTGAATTGATAATCCATCCGTCGTTTGTCATATGATCATTAAGAATTGAATATTAGTTGTTTCATATTTATTAGATTGACTTTTGTTTAGATAACATATTCTCTTGTGTTCTTCAGTGAAAGATATTCACTATGCATTACCCCCACTTGGTTATTTAGTTACAACATATGACTCCTTAGGACTTGATGTGAATGCTTGTAATAATGTAACACTAATTATGAGATATGTAGTAACCATAATTAGTTGAAATTGATCCTGACCATGTTTGCTAGTAGATTAATCACTTCCAAACAAGGTAGTTGTATGGGAAGTATAGTGATCTATACACATGGAACTACTGAGCATTTTCCTTTTCTGGATTATCTCTCTTATATGTCAGCAACTTCCCATGTAAATAAACAAGATTCATGCTTTTAAACTCAACATATGTTCCAGCTACAAGGGCATGTGTATCCTATTACGTAGGCAAGTAGATCAAAAAGGTTTTCATTAGTTGTTCATAAGAGTAATTCTTGCCACACTAATCTACATCATTAATCAATGCATAAAATCTATCTATTATTGTGTGAGATTTGCTTCATTCTTATACTCGAATAATTTTTCCTATTAGGTTAGAATTTTCTTTCTATTCCCACTCCATCAAGTATACCTTCAATAGACAATCAAGCGATTTCAAAGCTTCTTGGCACTTTTAAAGTGAAGAAGGCTTTGATGGATCTAGTTTAGGATAACCATGGTTTACATCTTAAAAGCTTTTGCATCTACCTCCATTTTCTTAAAATGCTCTATCTAAAATATTTGATTAAATCCTTAGGAACGAGATACTTTACCATCAGCTCTTACTGTTATTAGAGTATGGGACTGATCATCACTGAGCCTACAACATCCTATATCAAATACATATGCTATATTCTTCTCTTTGTGTTGGATCTAGATAGTATAGGTCTAGATCATTTTGTATAGGCTTAGAACTTTAATCAAGTCTTGTAATTAATGATTGTAACTAACCATCAGTATATATATGTGCATTGAATATATAGGTTAACCCATGTATCTATATGTGTTGCTTTGTGATGACAGGAAAAATCAATATACTTGGCAGGATTTCTGAATTTAGCCAAGTATAAGAAACATCTACGGATGAACAATAATGTTAATCCGTAGATATGTTTCTTACAAGACCAAATCACTCAAGTGAAGATTCCTACGGATGATCAAGGATGGCATGAAGTGAAGACTTCTACGGAAGACAAACTTCCTACGGAAGAACAAGACTTCTACAAAAGACCAAGTCATCTACAGAAGAGCAAAACTCCAGCGGAAGACAAACTTCCTACGGAAGAACGAGACTTCTACGGAAGACCAAGTCATCTACGGAAGAGCAAAACTCCTGCGAAAGACAAGACTCCTGCGGAAGATCAGAACACTTGTATGATTTCAAATATCAACAAGTCAAACAAGTCAACCAATCAATAACAAATCCCAAGAGATCTGGTGTTTCCTTAACCGACTCAAAGCATCTATAAATACGAGTCCTCGGTTTCACATCTTTAGAAGACCATCGAGCAATATTACGGCTGTCAAGCATTACATCGTTGTGCAACCCTAGCCGCCGTCACATCAACAACAACATTAATTCAATTCACAGAAATCATTGTTCATAGTTATTCATAATTATTCTTTTGTAATCATTACTTGATAATTAATGAAATACTTTTGAATAATTATTGTGTTCGTATTTACTGTGTCTCTGTGTTTGTGTTCTTCAATATCAATTAACACAATTAAACAGAAATTAATGATAATTCCGAGATCATTAATTTGATTTTATTTTAATACTGATAATTCCTGAATTGAGATCCTTGGAATCACAGGTGGTATCAGAGCCAAGTGCTCATTGATTTAGATCAATTGATCTATCAGTATTAAAATTATTTAATTGTCTGTTAAACAATTAATTCAGCGACTAATCTTTCAGTAAGCATTCTCTCATTGCTTGATTGACTTAGATTTATATTCAAATCAATTTAATACTAGATCTGAGTCTTTGATAGATTTGTCTACTTTAACATTCAAGTTTTGTTTCATAACGTTTAATTAAACATGAGTACTATTGGTGGATCATATCAACCACCAAAGTTGAAAACAAAAGCTGATTTCAAGTCCTGGAAAATCAAGTTCAGGAATCATGTGAACTACACTGATTCTGACTTGTGGGAGTCCATCACTGAAGGTCCTTATATTCTACCCACTCTTGGGCCGGATTATAATGACAAAAATCAGCCTATCAGCACAAAAGATTTGTCACCTGATGATGTCAAAAAGGTTAAAGTTGATATTAAAGCATACAGTTTGCTTAGTATGGCTTTGCCGGAAGAGATATTAATCAGATGTGAGAATTATAAAACAACAAACTCTTTGTGGAAGATACTTCACACTCTCTGTGAAGGGAGTGATGAGATCAGAAGCATCAGGAAAGACACCCTCAGATCACAATATGAAACCTTTCATCATATTGAGGGTGAGTCAATTCATCAACAACTCCATAGATTCATGCAACTCGTTACTGAGATGAACATCTTGGAGTTGAAGTATACTACTGAGGAACTCAACAAGAAAATGCTCCATACTTTACCTGAAAGTTGGAAGCAGACTGTGTCCATGTTCAAAAACACCATAGATCTTAAGACAACTGGTCTAGACACACTGGTTGCTAAAGTAGAGGCTCTTGAAATGGATGAACAATCAAGAAACAAGAGTGTGAGAACTCATGTCTCACCTTATCACTTCAAAGAAACAAAAAATGCTGAAAGTGCATTTATCTCAAATAATGATGGTGATAACTCTTGTACTTTGAGTGATGATGAAGAGGAAGTCAGTTTCTATGCCTCTAAACCCTCTAAGAAATCATCTCAAAGTAAGAATCAAAAGGAAAAAGGAAGATCTGCTGAGAAAAGAGAGACAACTACAGCAACTGCAAAATCTTCTCAACAAAACAATCAGTCAGAACCAATCACTGTGATATTGGATTCTGAAGAACAAAAAGCAGCCTTTGCAGCTTTTAGTTCTAGCTTTCAAGCATACATGGGAAGCTCACTAACATCAGTAAACATTTTCCAACAAGACTTGGAAGAACTACATCCTGATGTAGTGGAAGAGATGGATCTACAATGGCAGATGGCAATGATTGCTTACAGAGCTAAGCAATATCTCAAGAGAAACAAGAATCTGGATGCAGCTAGTAAAACATCAAAGATTGGTGTTGACAAGTCCAAGGTCAGATACTTCAAGTGCAATCTCTATGGACACTATTTTAGAGAATGCAATCAACAATCACCTCCGGAGATGAGACCCCCTCAGCAGCATCAGCAGTATCAGCACCAGCAACCAACCTCTCAAAAATATCTGCTCAGACAACCACAACTGACAAATACATCCCCACCAGCCACAAATGAATCAGCAGGATCGAGTAATTCAAAGGAGTCGGGACTGATCATACTTCAAGATGGAACATGTGACTGGAGTATGTATGAGAAGGAAGTCTTGGAAGAGAATCAAGCATTAATGGCTCATATGGAAAACAAAGTTCCTCCAATGGCCAGAGAGGTAAGAGACAAGTTATGTTCATCATCATGTGTTGAGGAAGTTGAACGTTATAGAGTCCATGCTCAACAGTTGGCTGACAAAGTAAAAGAAACCATGATTTTAAATGAATCCCATTTAAGAGAACATAAATTATATCAAATCAAATTTAATTCTTTGCAAAAAGATTTAGAAAAATATGTTTCTGAAAATTACAGCCTCAAAGCCTAAGTTGAGCATCTGACCACTTCATTAACAAAATCCATGGCTGATCATGCATCTACTGAAGTGAAACTTCAGAAGTTTCAACTATCATCTCAACAATATGAGAAGTTGTTAAACTCTCATATTGAATCAAAAAATAGGTATGGGTTGGGTTATAATGCTGTTGCACCACCTATAAATGATAATTACACAACTCTACCTGAAACAATGACAAACACATTGTCAAATCATTTTGTGCCAAGCATCAAAATTGACATAAAAACAAGTCAAATAAATATTAACAATGAAGCTGAGGTGAGTGAAACTGAATCTTCTGAATCAGAATCACTAAAACATAATGACTCAGATTTTGATTATGATAAATGTGATGGCTTGGATGATTCTGATGAACATGACATTGATCAACTGAACATTGGTAAGAATGTTCAAGTTGAAACTGGTCTTCCAAAAGTTCTTGAAGAATCAAAGCTGCAATATCCTCCAAAGCAACGAAACATGCTGAAGACTATCTGCAAGAGGATTGCTGAACTGAATGAAGGACTTCAAGAACTGAACCTTCACAAAGTTGATCACTGTGGATCAAGTAAGGAGGTACCTTTATCTCATTCAGATAAAGGTAAGAAGCAACAAACTTCAACCAAGCACAAGAAACATTCAAGTGTTGAAGATCTGCGGAAGACAAAATTTGAAGAATCCGTAGAACATCTGCGGAAGGGAAAAACTGCTGAATCCGTAAGAAAGCCGCGGAAGAGTAAAGCCGAATCTCCGGATGAGGTGACAAAAAGAACTGGCAACAAACATGCTCAGAAAACGTTGGATGTCAAACAACAGAGAGCAGCCAAAGGTAAACAAGAATCAGATGATGATACTCCTAGCAAAAGCAAGAAAAAATCAAGTGATCCATCAGGAAAGGAGTTGAAGTCCAACAAGAACAAGAAAAAGAAGTCTGAATCTGAAGACAATTCAGAAGATAAATATTGCAAATGGTGTGATATGAAGAATCACAATACAGATGACTGCTACTTCAGCAGTTACTGTTTCATATGTAATATGAACAATCATATGACTTCTGATTGCTACTTTAACAAACATTGTGCAATTTGCAACAAAAATAATCATTCAACTGAGGAATGTTATTTCAACAAGAAAAACAAGAAAAAGAGCACAACGAAGTCAATTGATGAACCATCTGAATCAGACTCTCAATCTTCTGACAGTAACAAAGAATTAAAGGTGAAGAAAGATCAACCAAAATCAAAGCAAAAATCCTCTGCTGCGGATAATCCTTTGAAGAAGAAAGCCCAATTCAATCTAAAACACCTCATAAAAAGGTGGATTTGTCAGACAAGAAGACTGAAGTGATTGATGATTTCTTTGATAATTTTGAAAAAGGAACTCCTGTGCCTTAATCCAAATTGAAAGATGAAGCAACTTTCAGAAATTCAGGGGCATCCTCAAAATCAAAATATCAACCAAAACAAGACAAGTTGAAGAAAGAATCAGATAAGCAAGAAGAAATCCAAAATATGAATCATCTTAACAGAATCATCCTCACCACCATCAAATCAAAAAGAATCAATTAATACTAAAACTTCAAGATTAATTCATGAAGGAGTAACAATTGTAGACACGGCTGGCAAACCCAAGACAATTAAGGCTTGGGTTGTCAATTCTAATTGATTTCTTTTTCTGTGCAGGAACAATCATGGAGAGCTGACAACAAGTGGTATGTTGACAGCGGTTGTTCCAGACATATGACAGGAAACTGTTCTCTTCTCCATGACTTAAACATAAACATGCCTCTTATGTGGCATTTGGTGGGGATAAGAAGGGAGGTAAAATAGTTGGTGAAGGAATGGTAACAAATGGTGTGTTAACATTTGAAAAAGTGAATTACTGTGAAAATTTGCAGTACAATTTACTTAGTGTATCTCAAATTTGTGATCAAAATTACACAACACTATTTGATAACACTAATTGTTACATTCTTAAGCCAGGTTTTGCAGTTCCAACAGAATGGATCCTTCTTAAAGCATCAAGGAAAGGAAACACTTATGTTTTGGATATGAACAACACAACACTCACAAGCCATGAGACATGCCTGTTATCTAGGTCTTCAGAAGATGAATCACAATTGTGGCATAGAAGGCTTGTTCATTCCAACATGAAGAACATGAATAAATTGGTGAAAAATGACTTGGTCATTGGATTACCAAAGAAAGAATTTCATTGTTCAAATCATTGTTCTTCATGTTACAAAGGAAAACAACATAGAGTGTCTCATAAATCCAAATTAATCAATACTAACACTACACCACTCAAATTGCTTCACATGGACCTTTTTGGTCCAACCAATGTGATGAGCATTAGAAAAAGGCAATATTGCTTGGTGATAGTAGATGATTTCACTAGATTCACATGGGTATTTTTCTTAAAACATAAGAGTGAAACATCTGAAACATTAATGGACTTTGTGATCAAGATTGAGAATCAACTTGATTTAAAAGTTAAAATTTTCAGGAGTGATAATGGGACTGAATTTGTTAATGCTGATCTAGATTCTTTTTGCAGGAATAAATGCATAGCAAGGCAATTCAGTGCACCAAGAACTCCACAACAAAATGGAGTGGCTGAAAGAAGAAATAGAACTCTCGTAGAAGCAGCCAGAACAATGCTAGCTGCCTCTCAGTTGCCCATAACATTCTGGGCAGAAGCTGTGAATACAGCATGCAATGTTCAAAATAGGACTTTAATTGTCAAAGAACATAATAAAACTCCTTATGAGCTCTTATTTAAAAGGAAACCTTTTATAGGATATCTTAAAGCTTTTGGGTGTCATGTGTCTGTATTAAATACTAAAGAATAATTGGGAAAATTTTCTGAAAAAGCCTATGATGGTTTCTTTGTTGGATATTCATCCACATCTAAATCATATAGGGTTTACATTCCAGAACATAACATTGTAGAAGAGACTCCTAATGTTTCTTTTGATGAATCTATGTTTACAACAACTGTAAAAGGATCATCTTGGTTATTTGATATAGATGCATTAACAGAATCATTTAACTCTGGATATTTGATCAATGCAGGTTCTGCTGATACATGCTATCCATTTGTTCCTCAAAGTTTGAATGAAGTGACACTATCAACTGATCCTCCAAGAGCACAACCTTCAACTATGCTGCAGCAAGAATCAAATAATCAGACAAGTTAGCAGCATGAAGATACATCCGGAGAAGCAAACCTTTCATCCGCAGGTCATGCACATACAACCGCAGATGATCCTCCATCATCCGTAGATGTAAATACTGTTTCAACAGCTGATCCTAGGGGTGGAGAGGATGTGTTGAATCAACAAAACTTGCTTGCTGATCAACAATGTCATCCGTAGATGTTGCTGTAACTCCTACGGAAGAACAAAATGCCTCTGTAGATGTTGCTGTTACTCCTACGGAAGAACAAAATGCTTCCGTAGAACTTCCTGCGGAAGAAGACCAAACAACAACTGAAGCTCAAGCTGATCCTAACGAACATGAACCATTTGATTACTTCATAGACTCAACATCTCAGCTGAATCCATCCGCTTCAATGGATTTCTCAAATTTGGAGTCCACCATCCAAGTTGATACTATTTCAACAAGCAGAATTCACAAGTCTCATCCATCAGATAATATCATTGGAGACCTGAATGCAAGAACTACCAGGAGCAAAGGGGGAGTGACAAACATTTGCTTGTTCACCTGCTTCTTGTCTCAGACAGTTCTGCAAACATTACAACTGCTCTAAAGGACAATAGCTGGATTGAGGCTATGCAAGAAGAACTACAAAAATTCAGAAAACAAAAGGTGTGGAACCTTGTAGACTTGCCTCAAGGTCAGCATCCAATTGGAACAAGGTGGCTCTTCAAAAACAAGTTGGATGACAGGGGTATAATCGTGAGAAACAAAGCCAGACTTATTGCTCAAGGATATACTCAAGAAGAAGGGATAGACTATGATGAAGTTTTTGCACCAATTGCAAGAATTGAAGCTATCAGGGTCTTTCTAGCTTATGCTTCATTCAAGAAGTTCACAGTGTATCAAATGGATGTGAAGTGTGCTTTCCTTTATGGGAAAATTGATGAAGAAGTATATGTGGCTCAACCCTGGATTTGAGGATCCTGACTATCCACATAGAGTATACAAGCTAGACAAAGCTTTGTATGGACTTCATCAGACACCAAGGAAGTGGTATGACACATTATCCTCCTTCTTACTGAAGAATGGCTACAAAAGAGGGACCATTGATCAGACACTCTTCCTCAAACAAGAACATCAAGATCTTTTGGTGGTTCAAATATATGTAGATGACATAATATTTGGATCAACCAACAAGAAACTGTGTCAAAGCTTTGAAGAATTAATGAAATCTGAATTCCAGATGAGCTCCATGGGAGAATTGACATTCTTCCTTGGCTTACAAGTTCATCAGAAAACAGATGGCATTTTCATCAATCAAGAAAAGTACATTCATCAAATTCTGAAGAAGTACAATCTTGCTGATACATCTTCATGCAAGACACCTGCCTCAACAATAGACAAGATTGTGCCTGACCCTGCTGGAAAATCAGTAGATCAGAGATTGTATAGATCAATGATCGGTTCATTAATGTACTTAACTGCCAGTAGGCCTGACATAATGTTTGCTGTGTGTGTATGTGCCAGGTATCAATCAGATCCAAAGGTGTCTCATCTGAATGCTGTCAAGAGAATATTCAGATATCTGAAAGGAAAACCAGCTCTAGGACTGTGGTATCCAAAAGATGGAGATTTCAGTCTTTTATCATATTCAGATAGTGACTATGGAGGATGCAACAACAACAGAAAATCCACAACTGGTGGCTGTCAATTTTTAGGACCAAGGCTTGTTTCATGGAAGTGCAAGAAGCAAACTAATGTATCTGTGTCCACAGCTGAAGTTGAGTACATAGCTGCTTCAGCTGGTTGCTCTCAAGTACTTTGGTTGCAAAACCAATTGCTTGATTATGGTTATAATTTTCTTCAAACACCAATTCATATTGATAATTCAGCTGCTATGTTTATAACTGCTAACCCAGTTCAACATAGTTAAACAAAACATATTGAAATCAGATATTATTTTCTAAGAGACTGCTCAGAAAAGGGTTTAATCAAGTTAATCAAAGTGGACATAACAAATCAGCTTGCTGATTTGTTCACTAAAGCCTTTGATTCTGTTAGATTTAACTTTCTGATAAAATCTTTAGGGATGATTAACTTAGACTAAATACTCAAAAGCATATGACTGTCCTTATGTAGAGTAATAGTTGGGGATGATTTAATTGTCTGATATAATGTATGTGCATGTCATATGTTTGGGAAATGATAGTACAATATGCTTGGCTTTCTTTAACTACACCTCAAACTGACTTGTAACATTTTGACATATGAGTAGGTTCATCTTGAGTGGAAACTAAGCTAAGAGCATGCCAATCTAAATGAAACAGGTAACTATCTATGAGAACATTTTAAGGATCAGGAAAGTAAGCCATCTCCTGATGTGATCAAATCACTTACAAAAGCACACTATGTAAAATACTTTATAATCTTCTATCTTTGCAAAGTCATATTCCCTCTGTTTTGTGTGAACAAAGACCTGGGAATATGATTAAAGAGTATGATCTTCATTCTCCCTCTGTTTTGTGTAAACAAAGACCTGGGTTAAGTTCACCTCTGTTTTACGAAAGTAAAGACCTGGTGACTATGAAGATCATATCTCAACTCTTAATAGAATCACTTGTGATCAACTGTACATCAATTTAAAGAGCTTCAACATCAAAGCATTAATGAGACTATAATATATCTCAAGATAGAACTTATAACTTAATGTACATAGTCAATAAGTGTGAAAAAGTGGTGATTTGCCTCACCTACGGAGGACAAACTCTAATGAGAATTGAATGTGGAGAACATGACAGTTACTGATTAACAAACTTCAAAACATGATAAACAACATGCCTAGTTGATACATTACTCATGTATGAATTTAAGTGGACCTATATACTTACAATCAGGTCTGCAATAGATCAACTATTATTCAAATAATCAACATTAGCAGAAGCCTAGAGTCATAGTATGATCCCTCTATATATATGCATGCTTGTATCATTTAAGTCATTTGTTTAATTTGTCCTCTCAACTGATTACCTCTCATTTAGACTGTCATATGCCTTTCATACCTATTTCTAACATAAATTTATGATGAATGCAACAGTTTAACATTAATCACAAATTTAGGGGGAGTAGTTCATGCATGAAAATCAATAAAAAGCTGTTAATTCACTTTGAAGGAATTGGAATATGAGCACTAACTTGAATGCAGGATACAGAAAACTTGCTTTCTTGTACTTAATTGCCATGCAAACAAAGTCAACAATGTCCAATATCAACACATGATTCTACTTAGTAGATATCATACATTTAAAGTTTTAACAACTTTAATTTCCGCAGAAGTTTCAGTAATATTTCTCATCCGTAGAAGTAACAGTGAAATTTCTGCTTCAGCAGAAGTAACAGTAACAATGTAACTGCATAATCGTAGGATTGGTATACGGATGTGCTAGTAACAGAGGTATTGCATTTGAGCTAAGGCATCCGTAGATGTTAAGACATCCGCAGATGTTAAGGTCCCGCAGATGTTCTGCGGAAGATGTGATACATCCGGAATAAACTTGGTATACGGAAAGGTGATAAATGGGAAGTGGGCCCAACATATTTAATAAAAGAAATTAATGTGTCCGCTTATAAATAAGGTTTATGACTTTAAGAATTCATTAATCACTTTTTCAGAGCACTTTTTAGTTTTCTAACCTAGAAAAACGCACACTTCCCCCCCATTCAAACTTTCAAAAATCCGTTCTATGAAATCATAAACATCATCATTCAGTGATCGAATATCAGTGTCGCGAAGGTAAATCATGTTCTAATCTTCAGTACGGAACTGGTTAATCCTTGATTGTCATTAAAACGATTCGAATTCATGTGGGTTACACTAATGCTAAACCGATTTTTGTTTTACAGATGGCAAACAGATTCGCGAAAGAGCACAATGTATGTGCGTTTCTGAACTCAGAGGATCCTGCTGCTGAAGGATGCAGGGATATCATTCGTTATCTACGACGATCAAGGATATCCTACGCACTATCTACAGAGCCTGTGATCTATCAGGCACATATAAAAGATTTTGGAACATAGCTCGAGTGGAAGATGATGTCATTCTAGCTGAGATCAAAAACAGAAGTCTGAGGATCAATGAACAGACCATTATAAGAGTTCTGGAGTTGGGAGACAGGGAAGCAAGTCATCCTGATGTATTCGATAATGAATACATTCAGAGGATTTTTAACCTGATGGGATATGATGAAGATTATGGAAAAGGAGAAATCAAAAAGGGAAGATTATGCAAACCTTATGGATTCCTATGCCACACCTACTTAAAGTGCATGTCCAACAGGAAGTCTGGATTAGACAGATTCTCCAGGTACATCTCCTCCGGAATTATTGGAATCTTTGAAGGGCGCACATACAACTACTCAAAGTACATCTTCAACTGCCTAAGTGAACACATCAAAGTACAGAAACCAGACAAGATGTACATGTTCCCAAGATTCCTTCAGCTGATTATCAATGCTGATCTGCCAGGAACTGATGTAGATGGTGGTGTGTTTGGTGAAGCACATTTGGGGAGATCTGTGCTAAATAAGATCAGTGGCAAGTATCAAGGTGAAGATATGCCAATGTTTGCACATGTTGTGGATGCTCAGGCCGACATACCACAAGAATTGATTTGGATAGATGAAGAAGCAGAGACATCTACTGAATCTGAACAAGCATCACACTCACTAAGCCAAACACCCACTCACCAACATCAATCACCCAGCTAAACACCCCCTCACCAACCACAATCACCAGCCAACATAAACACCCAACCAATCTCACCCATTTATCACCATGTTTCCCCACAACAAATATCATCATCATCCACCAACAACACCCAGCCTATCTCACCAGTGTAACAAGAATCACAATCTCCTTCTCATCCATCCTCACATAACACACAACTACTTTCTCCAATCCAAATTGAATCTCCTATTCATCCACTCCCTGATACACCAAAACAACCATCTCCTGAGAGTGCAAACACTGAACCTATAGACATAACTGAGTCTCTAAACTCTGTTCACACAGGGGAGACTGAGTTGATGTCTTAAGCTAGCACCGTTCCTGTTTCAGCTACACATTCTGAGGATCAAGCTGTGTCTGATCACACTGCACCAGTGTCACCAATTGAAAATCAGCCACATGTGAACTTGCAACAGCTTGAACATCAGGAAGAACAAGATATTGAGGTGGATGTGATTGCCTATCATGAGGATGATCTGAGTGATAATGACATCCCTGTCAGCAAAAGCTATTTGGTTGCTGAGTACAACAAGTTACTACTCAAATCAAATAAGAGAAAACAAAGAATACAAGAGCTGAAAGGAATCATTAAAGAGAAGGATGAAGAGTTGGTGAAGTACGAAGCCAGACTGAAAAGGCTTAGACTGGATGCTGAAAGCAATAATGAAGTTATAGATGCTCTACCAAACATGAACAAGAGCTATAAAAAGCTGTGAAGTATGAGAAAAATGAAAAGGTCCAGCTGATTTCTAGAGTAGAGCATATGACTGATGAAGTATCCGCAAAGGATAAGCTGATTAAAGAAAAAGATGAAGAACTTAATCAGCTGAAGATGAAACTGAGTGCTTTGGAATCAAGGGATGCCCCAAGTATTGAACAATCAAAACAATCTGCTGAAGCTTCAAAGAAACTGATTTTGTATTCACGGAAGAGACAATACTTGGGCTCCATCAAGAAGAAATTGAAGATAAAGGTTCCCCAAAAAGCAAAAGCCCACATCTCCTGAACATACACCTTCAGTAGATTTATCTACTGTGAAGGTATCATCCAGTGATGATGGTGAAAGTGATGAAGAGTGGAATGAGCTAACAAAGATGGAGTCACCAACTCAGCAAAAAGAATCAAAGGCCGATGACCTTCTAACAACTGAAGATATTATGGAAGAGAGGCCTGAATCAACTATGTTCATGACCCTCATAAACCATGGTTTCCCATATGACATGGTTGAGAGGATGAACTTGACTGAAATGAAGAATCTTCTGAAAGAGTTTGAGCTTGCAAGATTCATTCTACCAAACTGTGATTACGAAGCTTTCACCATCTTTCAATCAGTTGAGAAGATTAAGAAAGAGTTGGGCCATTATGACACAGCCAAACTAAGCAAGTACAATATGACCTGCTGGTTACAAGGCCATAACTACAAACCACATGAGCTAAAAGGAAGATCATCTGGTGAACTGCGGAGGATGATGGAGCATGTCATGGCAGTGGAACTTGAAACTGGTGTCAAATTCAGAGCTGCAGCCCTAAATCCATCCCATGAACGACAGAGCAAACTGCCTGCTAATCCTGTAACTGTTGAACCTAAGGATCAGCATACAGAAAAAGATAAATTGATCAGAGAACCAAGGGAAGTCATCCCAGGCAAAGTATGGCCCCTTGGTACTACTATGAGAGAAATCACTGATCAGAATTCCATACTGATTCAGCTGATTGATCACCTCACAACTCCCAACTCTGCTGAAGAAAACAGGATCATGGCCTGGAAATATGATCAAGAGTGGGATTGTGCTATTATCAAAAGAACATCAGGAAGAGTTGAATACTTCCATGATGTGCTTTCAGTACTATGCTTACCTGAGAGTGATCTCAAAGACCTGCAAAGACTTACCATTACAAATTACCCAATACACCTAAGGGGCAGGGACTTCTCAACAATTGTAGGTAAGCTGAAAACAAAATTCAAAGATGATGTGCTAGCTGAAGCCAAGAGAGAAGATAATAAGCATAGAAGGAGAATTAAAGGGGTTAAAAGATATAAGTCCAATGCCTTAGAATCCATTGATGATGAATTTTTAAAGAGGGTTGGATACAACAATGAGAAATCAGCAGCAATCAAGTATATTGAAGGGACTCAATACACATTCCTATAACTGAATGGGGATATGTAGAGAGAACAAAAGGACTTGTTCTGCTAAGGAATGCAGAGAACAAAAAGGCTGATAGGATCAGGATTTTTGATCCTGTGGAAATCAAGCTACTTCATCCCAGCTAGACCTCATATCTACATGACAAATTCTTTCCTAAGCTGAGTGATGAAGCAGCTCAAAATGACCTGTTCCTACACGTTCATGTGATCCAGGTGATAGACAAACTTCATGCAAAAGCCTACAAAAGAAGAAGACATAACTCTGGAGTCACCAACTGAGCAAAAAGAATCAAAAGCCGATGACCTTCTAACAACTGAAGATATTATGGAAGAGAGGTCTGAATCAACTATGTTCATGACCCTCGTAAACCATGGTTTCTCATATGACATGGTTGAGAGGATGAACTTGACTGAAATGAAGAATCTTCTGAAAGAGTTTGAGCTTGCAAGATTCATTCTACCAAACTGTGATTACGAAGCTTTCACCATCTTTCAATCAGTTGAGAAGATTAAGAAAGAGTTGGGCCATCGTGACACAGCCAAACTAAGCAAGTACAATATGACCTGCTGGTTACAAGGCCACAACTACAAACCACATGAGCTAAAAGAAAGATCATCTGGTGAACTGCGGAGGATGATGGAGCATGTCATGGTAGTGGAACTTGAAACTGGTGTCAAATTCAGAGCTACAGCCCTAAATCCATCCCATGAACGACAGAGCAAACTGCCTGCTAATCCTGTAACTGTTGAACCTAAGGATCAGCATACAGAAAAAGATAAACTGATTAGAGAACCAAGGGAAGTCATCCCAGGCAAAGTATGGCCCCTTGGTACTACTGTGAGAGAAATCACTGATTAGAAGTCCACACTGATTCAGCTGATTGATCACCTCACAACTCCCAAATCTACTGAAAAAACAGGATCATGGCCTGGAAATATGATTAAGAGTGGGATTGTGCTGTTATCAAAAGAACATCAGGAAGAGTTGAATACTTCCATGATGTGCTTTCAGTACTATGCTTACCTGAGAGTGATCTCAAAGACCTGCAAAGACTTACCATTACAAATTACCCAATACACCCAAGGGGCAGAGACTTCTCAACAATTATAGGTAAGCTGAAAACAAAATTCAAAGATAATGTGCTAGCTGAAGCCAAGAGAGAAGATAATGAGCATAGAAGGAGAATTAAAGGGATTAAAAGATATAAGTCCAATGCCTCAGAATCCGTAGATGATGAATTTTTAAAGAGGGTTGAATACAACAATAAGAAATCAGCAGCAATCAAGTATATTAAAGGGACTCAATACACATTCCCTATAACTGAATGGGGATATGTAGAGAGAACAAAAGGACTTGTGCTGCTAAGGAATGCAGAGAACAAAAAGGCTGATAGGATCAGGATTTTTGATCCTGTGGAAATCAAGCTACTTCATCCCAGCTACACCTCATATCTACATGACAAATTCTTTCCTAAGCTGAGTGATGAAGCAGCTCAAAATGACCTGTTCCCACACGTTCATGTGATCCAGGTGATAGACAAACTTCATGCAAAAGCCTACAAAAGAAGAAGACATAACTCTGGATTGCTGAAAGGAACAACATATGATGAAGTAACAGAACTCCGACTCTCTGAACAAGATGAGCTAGAAGTGGTGAAAGATGACAAAGTATTAGAAACACTCACTACGGAGGAGGATGTTCTGGGCTTGAGCTTTGAGACTCTGAAGAAGATCAGCAAGATAGAGATCAAGTACAAATATGATGATCAAAAAGCTGCTGTATCTTACTTCTACAACAAAATCATATCAAGAGTCAAAGAGCTTGTAGTTTTGAAGGACTGATTACAAGGATCTAAGCCTAAGGGGGAGTATTGTTGGATCTAGATAGTATAGGTCTAGATCATTTTATACAGGCTTAGAACTTTAATCAAGTCTTGTAATTAATGATTGTAACTAACCATCAGTATATATATATATGTGCATTGAATATATAGGTTAACCCATGTATATATATGTGTTGCTTTGTGATGACAGGAAAAATCAATATACTTGGCAGGATTTCTGAATTTAGCCAAGTATAAGAAACATCTACGGATGAACAATAATGTTAATCCGTAGATATGTTTCTTACAAGACCAAATCACTCAAGTGAAGATTCCTACGGATGATCAAGGATGGCATGAAATGAAGACTTCTACGGAAGACAAACTTCCTACGGAAGAACAAGACTTCTACGAAAGACCAAGTCATCTACGGAAGAGCAAAACTCCTGCGGAAGACAAACTTCCTACGGAAGAACGAGACTTCTACGGAAGACCAAGTCATCTACGGAAGAGCAAAACTCCTGCGGAAGACAATACTCCTGAGGAAGATCAGAACACTTGTATGATTTCAAATATCAACAAGTCAAACAAGTCAACCAATCAATAACAAATCCCAAGAGATCCGGTGTTTCCTTAACCGACTCAAAACATCTATAAATACGAGTCCTCGGTTTCACATCTTTAGAAGACCATCGAGAAATATTACGGCTGTCAAGCATTACATCGTTGTGCAACCCTAGCCGCCGTCACATCAACAATAACATTAATTCAATTCACAGAAATCATTGTTCATAGTTATTCATAATTATTCTTTTGTAATCATTACTTGATAATTAATGAAATACTTTTGAATAATTATTGTGTTCGTATTTACTGTGTCTCTGTGTTTGTGTTCTTCAATATCAATTAACACAATTAAACAGAAATTAATGATAATTCCACGATCATTAATTTAATTTTATTTTAATACTGATAATTCCTGAATTGAGATCCTTGGAATCACACTTTGATATGGTAAACTCTATTCCCCTGAGCATTGGAGGCTTGGTGGAAGAAGTAGTGTTGATGGTATCCATGATTGAGCTTGAGAAGTGAGATTTGGAATGTAATTTGAGCAAAGGGATTTCTATTTTTTTTCCAAATCAAAGCAACCAATGGTTAATTTACTGATAGTTAAATTAGGATTTAAAGAAGCCAACTCTGATACGATTGTCAGATTTTTGGTTTTTAAGTTAGTGAATTTGTTGATTAGACAATATAATTTGCAACAAAACTGAAAATTAGAACAAATGAGTTACACAAAACATGATTTAAAGAACAAAATCATATTGAAAATCATACATCAACGTAGCATCATATAAATCAGAAGAGATAAATTATAATTTTGTTCACCCTCAAACTAAGATCTCACCGTACAATCACATGAGCTTACTCCCTTACAAACACAAATCATAGATCTATTACAATAAACACAAAGTATAAATATAAGGAAATGCTCTCCTTGTCTTTGGCGTCACATGAAAATGTCATCAAACATTTGTAGAAAATCATACGTTAGTTGTAGTAGTTGAGGGAGCCAAGTAATCGTCGATGGATATGCTAGTCAACTTATTTGAATAGTTTTTGTCATCACTTGTATGTAATAATTGCTTAGAAGATGTAGCCTTCAATGCTTAGGTAACAATGGATAATTTGGACTCATTAATTGTTCTTGTCTTGTGCTCATCAATGGCAACTTGGATAAGCAAGAGTCTTAATCATTATTTAGTGGATTGATGCTCAGTTGTTCTTGTGATTATGAGATATGCGGCTAATCATTTTTTGCCCCATCTGTTGCAATTCATAGTTTCATTAGTTGCAGCTAACCATTAATTAGTTGTTCCGATGACCAATATATGGTTTTCTTAAATGGTTCCATATATATATTTTTTGAATGGCAAAGATTTTATTAAGGGGCTAACAAGAAGCTAAAACCCCGAAAAACAAAGACAGATACAAATACAACAAGAATTTGGACAACAATGTCACAGAAAGAAACATAACAATTAACTATCTCCAAAAAATTCCTTCACGAAACCTTCGACTGCGTGATTGTTGGAACGGTTTTTTTTAACCATAATTGGGACATCACCTTGATTCCAATAATAAGAGATGACATAGATAATCTCTCATTATTATAAATGATGTCGTTCCTTAATTTCCAAATACTCCAACATGTTACCAAAATTATTGAGTGCACCAATCTTTTTTTTTTGCATCAACACTAGGGATAGTTTTGTGTAGCTCCATTAAATCTTTGTAGCAGAACACGTATATTGGTGGGATTCCACACCATCGTGCAATAAGAGACCATATCATTCTACCGCCCTGCATGATGTGTATATATGCTCCACCGTTTCCTCTTGTTCTTCACAAAAGACACACATTCTTGAGTTCATAGGGACATTTCTTTTGATGAGGGCCATTTTTGTAGGTATACGATCCATTTCTGCCCTCCAGCTAAACATGTTTACTTTTTTGGGTATCCAAGTGCACCAAGGAAACTTATAGAATTCACCATAAGACGTACCTCCGATGTATAATTCCTTGACATATTTTACCGAGAAGCCGATATCCGCTCCACTCCCCCAGGTCAAGCTGTCTTTTTTGTAAGAAATATGAAACCCATCGAGTAAGATTAGTAACCGAGAAAATCAGCAGCCTCGTGGGTTGAGAAAGCATTACTCTTCCATCTCCACTTCCAAGTACCACATTATTAATCTTGTTAAAACAATCCTGAATTAGAATTGCTTTGTTCCATTCAAGATTAAATAAGGATGGAAATTCCATCATTAGAGGCTTATCTTTCAACCAAGTATCAATCCAAAATTGAATTTCATTCCCATAACCGACATTCCCAATCAATAGCTTTCTTAAATCAATGTTTGCATGGAGAAGATCAGAGTGAATTTTATAGATACTTTTCCAAACCCCCACCAGGACTGACTTGCAATCGATGGACCAAATTACCTTCCGCCATATTCTATCCTTTCTGTTTTGAATCTCCACCACCATTTGCTTAGCATACCGATGTTAGAAGCTTTAAGAGGAGTGATACCCAATCCACCTTGATCTTTGGGAGATGTTACTCTTTCCCAAGTAACCCAGCTAATTCCTTTTTTTTCTTTACCACCCCACCATAAGAAAGCTCTTCTAATTCAATCTAATGTGAGTAAAACTTGGTTTGGTGCTCGATATAGCGAGAAGTAATAAATGGGGAGGGAATCCATCACAGCTTTGATTAAGTTACTCTGCCACCTATTGATAAAGTTCTTGCCTTCCACCTCGTAAGTGTTGATTCAAATAACTTTACAACCGCGGACCAATTTTTGACTAAATTCATGTTTGCACCCACTTATAGCCCTAAATATGGGAAAGGAAAATCACTTGGCTTGCAACCGATGATAGCTGCATTATTTCTTAAGGAAGTATTATCCACCCCCACAACATACAACTACTTTTTTTAAGATTCACCCGAAGCCCAGATACTAAGAATAGTCCCCTTAGGATCCTGGCAAGATTTTTTATATTAATGTCTGACCACTCCCCAATTATAATAACATCATCAGCATACATGAAATGGGATAGGACTGGTCCCTCGTTTGGAAGACTAATTCCATGGAAAGTACCCAATGAACATGCCCGTTTTAAGGCAGTAGAGAAGGCCTCCATAGCAATTATGAATAAGAAAGGGGACAGAGGATCTCCTTGACAAAGTCCACGAGAGCATTAGAATTCACTATATGGGGAACCATTTATTAGAACCGAAGATCTTGCAGATGTAAGAATTGTTGGGTTTGTTGGACTTTAAACAATGTTGTTTAACCATTTTAAACAAGAAAACGCAGCGGATTAACATCAAACATCAACCATTTGAAATCTGAAAATTATAGTTCATTGCATGTCTACAACAAACCCAAGAATGCAAGGATCTTATATATGTGTTTGAACTAGTTATCACCAATATATAACAACCCAAACAAGTGATGTATACTACCTTTAGAAGCTGCCAAAATCGAGTTGTAGATGGGAAAATGATGTTCTTGAGCAGCCAAAACATCAAGAAGCAAACACAACAACCAAATCAACAAACTACCTTCCAAAGGTTACTTCCAAAGGTTGCTGAAAATCGGGCTGAAACATCATCCAAAAGAGAGAGCTGAAACCGTGATATTGATGAAGATGTAGCTGCCATTGGATGACCAAGACATCAAGAGTAGATGTCCTCAAGTGCTCATACCCTCAAGCATTATGCAAATCACCTTATTGCTAGGATTTTGAGCACCAAATCGACCAAGAAAAAGCTGCTGGAACCATTCCAGCCGTGAGTTTCTTCAAAGAAACGAGAGGAAGCATCTTTTGAGCACCAAATCGAGCTAGAAGATTGCTGCTGGAACCATTCCAGCCGTGATTCTTTGTAAAGAAAAGAGAGAGCATTTTTCTTCATTTGGTCATTGCATGTATGTATGTGTGAGAGAATGAGTCAAAGAGAGTTTTATTGTAAAATGGAGTGTGTAGTTTCAAGAAAGAAAGAGAATCTCTTTCCCACATGGGGCGGCCGATCCTTTGATATTCAAGGGGTTTTCCCTCTTAAAACTTAAACACCCATTTCATTTGTTAGTTGTAAGAGTTATAAAATTTACCTATTAATTTTATATAACCCTTACACACTCTCTTATTATTTGATGTCATTTGATTAAAACAAATAACATTACAAATAATATTCATGGACAAAATATCCCAATAAGTTGTTCCATCTCACATGCAATTTTATTTAGAAAACCCATTTTCTAAATTGGTGTAAATATTTAATTGCATGATCATATCATCAATTAGATATTGATTGGTGTTTGCTAAGCTTGTTATTGGGTATGACCCGACTTGGATCATGACGTACTAACCACATCAATGTTCTATGTGTCTTGGGCATACAGAATCCAACAATCTCCCACTTGCACAAGATACATAGAAGATTGATGCAAGCAGTAAATACCGCCTAACAACGGTTTACTACCCTTAATACGCATGACTTAGAAGCCATTCAATAACATCATCCCCTTCAAGTATCCAACTTGAAATGATTTAGGTGAATCAATCATCTATCCTTTTGTTACAGATGTCATGTTAAATCCAAGGACACAGAATGATCATTCCTTGTTGATTTAACTTAATCAGGCCTTAGACATCTTACTCTCAACGAATAAGAGGAACAAATCCCATCTTGACTACATACGTTTCTCACAATCACCTTATGTCATACTGAACATAGCCTTATGTACTGACAATTATTTCATATCAGTGAAGAACTAGCTCAAGGTATAACACTTGGTGAATATCAAAACCCAATATGTATCTCAGGTCGGAGGATACCAAATGATATTCGCCTTTACTCAAATTTACTTATGATCAATCAATAAGATTCCATGTAGTAAGATTTGAGATGCGGGTCATTCCAATATTCGTATCCACGAATATCTATGAACCTTGGCAGCAACCAATTGCTCTATATCCATGCCTTATGAATATCCACCAATCCAAGTTCATAATAGTCTTACATTCATATTTGTTCCCACAAATATGACCGACTACGGACATTTAGAATAATGAAATTATTCATGGATGTAAACATGCTAAAAGGGAACATCACTTAAAGTATCGTAAATGCATAGATAAGTTAAGTATTACAATTGTTCCATATTAATAATACTAATACTAAACAGATCAATTCCAATCACTAGAATATCGAAGTCCTGAGGCACAAGTATGACTTTCATGCTTTGCCCTTTCAAGGAGCTTCGTGAGTGGATCCGCAATGTTTTGATCAAAGTGAACTTTGCGAATACATATGTTTCCCTTTTCAACTTCATCCCTTATGTAGCTGAATCTCCGCTCATTGTGCCTAATCTTTTGACGTGCACGGGGTTCCTTGATTTGAACAATCGCACCCTCGTTATCACAAAGATTTCTAAGGAGTCTTGAATGGTAGAGACCATCCTTAGACTGGTGATAAACCTTTTATCCATGCAGCTTCCCAAGCTGCTAATGAGGCAGCTATGTATTCGAATTCTGTAGTGGACAATGCTACCCTATTCATAATGGAGATGTACCCCGATTGTGATCGAGGATCATCTCGATCAGTTTGGAAACTAGCATTCGTGTAACCCTTCACAACCAGTTCCTCTTCATCAGATCCATATATTAGAAACATATCCTTAGTCCTCCTAAGGTATTCCAATATACATTCAACAACCATCCAATGGCTGTTACTTGGATTCTGCTGATATCTATTTGTCATGCTTAACGCGCATGACTCGTCCAGTCTAGTGCATATCATCGCATACATGATGGATCCTATAGCAGACGCATATGGGATGTCCTTCATACGATGTTGCTCATCGTTTGAGCTTGGACATTGAGATGCACTCAATGTTGTCCCTCTTTGAATAGGTACTATACCTTTCTTAGAGTTTTCCATCTTGAACCTTTTCAAGATTTTATCAATGTATGCACTTTGGTTTAACCCTATCAACTGCCTCGATCTATCCCTATAGATCTTTATTTCCAAAATAGAGACGGCTTCACGGAGATCCCTTTTGGAAAGACAATTTCCAAGTGTAGTATGTCATCAACATACAATACTAAGAACGTAATTACACTCCCACTAGCCCCTTGGTACACACAATCCTCGTTAGCGTTCTTGATGAAACCCATTTCTTGATCTTTTCATCAAAACGTTGATTCCAATCTCTCGATGTTTGTCTCAATCCATAGACTGATATCATTAACTTGCATACTTTATCAGGATGACTTTAGCATTGCCATTGGCGAGAAGGTTTCATCATAATCAACCCTTTGACTTAGAGTGAAACCTTTGCTACAAGTCTTGCCTTGTAAGTATCCAAGTTTCCATGCATGTCAGTTTTCTTCTTGAAAACCCACTTGCATCCAACCGGTTTGGAGTTAAGTGAAGAGTCAACCAATTACCAAACTTGGTTGTCATACATGAATTGCATCTTTACGTTCATGGCTCCTAGCCACATATCACAATCCGAATTGGACATTGTATCATGGTATGTAGTTGGCTCTTTGGAGTCAACAACGTAGCATCCATCTATGAAAAATCCACATCTTTCATGTGAAATGCTAACTTTACCAGATCAGCGAACGTTTTGTGTGTTATTGATCAACCTCTTGATCATGATCAACAACCTCTTATTGATTGCTAGTGTCAACCAAACGTGTATCGGCTTGTGGATCTTGATCCTCATCAAATTCCACTGTTCTATGCGTCATTCCTTCCATAAGGAACTTGGCTTCCAAGAACTCTGCCTTTTGAGCAATGAATACCTTTTGCTCTGTTGGATCAAAGAAATAGTATCCTATACAATCCTTTTATATATCCAACAAATATACACTTAGTGAATCGACTTGCAGTTGGTTTGGGTGTTAAGCTTAACATAAGCTTCATAACCCATAATTTAAAATATGATAGCGATGGAACTGTTCCATTTCATATTTCAAAAGGCGTCGAATCCACTTTCTTGGTTTGGATCATATTCAAAATATGAGCCGCGGAGAGCAGTGCGAAATCCCAAAATTGAGGTAGTGAGCTTATAGCCATCATAGGTCGAACTATATCCAATAGGGTTCGATCTCCTTTCAGACACACCATTATGTTATGGTGTTCTGTGAGGAGTAAGTTGTGAGACAATCTTACAACTTCCTAGATGATCCCTAAAAGTCTCACTTAGGTATACACCTTCTCTATCTAAACGGAGAACTTTGGTAGTTCTATCGAGTTGATTTCCTACTTCATTCTTGAAGTTTTTTTGAACATTTCAAATTCTTCATGTCTATGTGCCATCAAGTACACATAACCATAGCGACTATAATCGTCGGTTAAGGTAATGAAGTAAGTTTCACCATACCTTGTCATTCTCTTAAAAGGACCACATACATCCAAATGTATGACTCCTAATAAGTCTTTTGCCCTCTCATTAGTACCACTAAAGGGCGTGTTGGTCATCTTACCTTGTAAACAAGATTCACACTTATCAAATGAACAATTTTCATTTGTTTTCAAAAGACCATTCTTTTAAAGTGTTTAAATCCGATTCTTGTTTATGTAACCAAGATGACAATGACAAGAATAAGAGTTACTTAAACCATTTTAAGTCTCTTAGTGCATGATAGGTATAATGTGTTATTATAGGACGAATCATTATGAACCAATTCATCAACATCATTAGAAGGCATAGCCTTGAAATAATATACATCATCCATATAAATATAGATACCATCATCTACTAACTTTAAATCATAACCATATCGTTTTAAAGGGGAACTTAAATCATGTTCCTAGTCAAACTAGGAGCATATAACAAGTTTTGAAGAACAACTTCCAAACCTTTTGAAAGTTTCAAAACATAGTCTCCTTTGTTAAAGTGCTTATTTCTTTTAAACCCTTGCAACAGATTGCAATAGTTAGTTCCACATGTGGTATCCAATTACCCATGTGCTTTGAGGAAATAACATTTAAGTCAATATGGATTATGAAAGTTGTGCTTGAGGTTTGCCCAGCATCCCTCTTATTTCTCAACTCTTTGAGATAGGTTGGATGAATCCCTTTCAAATGACCTATCTCACCATACTCAAAGCATGGATCGTTTTCGGTTACCTTAAGCTTCATAAGCTTAGGTTTTGGAGGTTCCGCTTTGATCTACCCTTACCCTTTGCCTTTGATGTGCCCTTCTCCTTTGGCAACATTTGCCTTAGGATCGGGAATGGCCTCAACATCGTCGGGGTCGGGTGGTTAGGTGTAGGATCGTCAAGACATATGCCTTTGCTCTTGCTTGAGAACAATTCTTAAGTTTCGAGACTAGTCCATAAGGTTATTATGGTAGAGACGATCCCTCTCTAAAATAGTTCTCGGTGATAGGGTATGGACGGTTGGGGTGGTAGCATTATTGTTTGCGGTCATTCTACAAATTTACAAAGTTCTTTTTAGTATTTCAAAAAAAAATTTCATTTTAATTATTAATACCCTTTATGTCTCATAGACAATTAATAATTAAAGTCTAGAATCCAACGTTACATTCAAATAATGGTTAGGTGACCTTTATCCCATTATTCAAATTAACAAGGTAGTCAATATTTGACAATTGCAACCCTTTGCAACTTCTAGCGGTATGGGATCGACTTTAAACGTCATATGCAAAGTCGGCATGTTAATCCCATCAACACCATTTGGAAACCATATCTTAGGTGATCCATTCAACATGGTTTGCAAATCAAGTTACCCTACTTGCACACACATGTGAGTTTACCAACACAAGTGGTTAGGTGACCTTTATCCCACCAATGTGGTATTCTCACCTTAAGTCATGAGTTCCCTCAAAATGGTTAGGTGACCTTTATCCCATTACGAGTTTCCAAATGACTTAAGTGTTGTGCAAAAGGACGGTGTTAAACTTGTTTGAAAAAGGGATTTTTAGTTTTCATTGATTCTAGTTTGAAAACTCTATTTACCTTGTATTTGCATGCTTTCAAATGCAAGGTATCCTATGGTTCACTTTTAATAAAACCTCTTTCATTAAATCATTAATCCTTTTAATAACCTTTTATTAATCACTTAATGATTAGGAACCATAAAATTCAGCTTGTTAAGTTTGTTAATTAGTTTGTTATGCACATCCAAATGTCAAATAACAATTGCACAACAAACAACCAAACAAGTACAATTATACAAGCATATGTGCATAACTATAGCCACTAAGTTGACTACACTTGTTTGCCATCACAAGTGTTGTCATAAGGTCTTTCCTAAGGGTTCAACACAACACAAATGATGAGGTCTTCAAAGACTCCCACTTGAACTTGCATCCAAATGCTTCAAGTCCATCCTTTGTGTCTTCCTTTTGTGCTTCTTTCCCGAGCATCTTCTTTTACAAAAAATATATATCCTAATACATATTTTCTAGTAAAAGAAAAAATACTCCTAATCTATTTATTACATTGCCAAATGAATAAACAAATTACAATCCAAATAGAAACACCAAAAGGATTATTACAACCCATAAAGAATGAATACAACCAACATGACAAGATTACAATCAACCAAATCCAAAACACACATGGTCAAGGCTATGTTATGCACTAATATATGTATCCACATACATCATTTCAAGAACCAAAATGAACCCCATTTGACCCTAAATTTTCAGCCAACACAAACTAAGAATTTAGGGTCTTTGTCCAAACAAAAACCAATCAACCAAATTGATATCTTTCCTTTCAAGATCTAATCATAAGCATGCATGATTACAACCTTGAAAGGTTGGGGTATCATCAAATCATCACAAAACAGCCCTAATAAGGTTGTTAAAGCCTCATAAAACCAATTTTACAAGAACACATGAAACTAGTCATCCACATATTCGGCTCTAGATGCCATTGTTGGGTTTGTTGGACTTTAAACAATGTTGTTTAACCATTTTAAACAAGAAAACGCAGCGGATTAACATCAAACATCAACCATTTGAAATCTGAAAATTATAGTTCATTGCATGTCTACAACAAACCCAAGAATGCAAGGATCTTATATATGTGTTTGAACTAGTTATCACCAATATAACAACCCAAACAAGTGATGTATACTACCTTTAGAAGCTGCCAAAATCGAGTTGTAGATGGGAAAATGATGTTCTTGAGCAGCCAAAACATCAAGAAGCAAACACAACAACCAAATCAACAAACTACCTTCCAAAGGTTACTTCCAAAGGTTGCTGAAAATCGGGCTGAAACATCATCCAAAAGAGAGAGCTGAAACCGTGATATTGATGAAGATGTAGCTGCCATTGGATGACCAAGACATCAAGAGTAGATGTCCTCAAGTGCTCATACCCTCAAGCATTATGCAAATCACCTTATTGCTAGGATTTGAGCACCAAATCGACCAAGAAAAAGCTGCTGGTGAACTATAATTTTCAGATTTCAAATGGTTGATGTTGATGTTAATCCGCTGCGTTTTCTTGTTTAAAATGGTTAAACAACATTGTTTAAAGTCCAACAAACCCAACAATGCAAGGATCTTATATATGTGTTTGAACTAGTTATCACCAATATATAACAACCCAAACAAGTGATGTATACTACCTTTAGAAGCTGCCAAAATCGAGTTGTAGATGGGAAAATGATGTTCTTGAGCAGCCAAAACATCAAGAAGCAAACACAACAACCAAATCAACAAACTACCTTCCAAAGGTTACTTCCAAAGGTTGCTGAAAATCGGGCTGAAACATCATCCAAAAGAGAGAGCTGAAACCGTGATATTGATGAAGATGTAGCTGCCATTGGATGACCAAGACATCAAGAGTAGATGTCCTCAAGTGCTCATACCCTCAAGCATTATGCAAATCACCTTATTGCTAGGATTTTGAGCACCAAATCGACCAAGAAAAAGCTGCTGGAACCATTCCAGCCGTGAGTTTCTTCAAAGAAACGAGAGGAAGCATCTTTTGAGCACCAAATCGAGCTAGAAGATTGCTGCTGGAACCATTCCAGCCGTGATTCTTTGTAAAGAAAAGAGAGAGCATTTTTCTTCATTTGGTCATTGCATGTATGTATGTGTGAGAGAATGAGTCAAAGAGAGTTTTATTGTAAAATGGAGTGTGTAGTTTCAAGAAAGAAAGAGAATCTCTTTCCCACATGGGGCGGCCGATCCTTTGATATTCAAGGGGTTTCCCTCTTAAAACTTAAACACCCATTTCATTTGTTAGTTGTAAGAGTTATAAAATTTACCTATTAATTTTATATAACCCTTACACACTCTCTTATTATTTGATGTCATTTGATTAAAACAAATAACATTACAAATAATATTCATGGACAAAATATCCCATAAGTTGTTCCCTCACATGCAATTTTATTTAGAAAACCCATTTTCTAAATTGGTGTAAATATTTAATTGCATGATCATATCATCAATTAGATATTGATTGGTGTTTGCTAAGCTTGTTATTGGGTATGACCCGACTTGGATCATGACGTACTAACCACATCAATGTTCTATGTGTCTTGGGCATACAGAATCCAACAAGAATACCATTAATCCAAGCTCTCCCTCGAATTGGGA
Organism: Flaveria linearis; assembly: GCA_024085815.1. NCBI lineage: Eukaryota > Viridiplantae > Streptophyta > Magnoliopsida > Asterales > Asteraceae > Flaveria > Flaveria linearis. The sequence goes on from JABSNV010000832.1 coordinate 117,277, forward strand.
AATTGACTTGTTCCAAAATTAAATCCAGAAAACTCCAACTAAGTGTATCAAAAGCTTTCTTGGTATCTATTTTATAAACATACCTTCCCTTTTAGATTTCTTGAGCCAGGAGAAGACTTCATGATAATTAAAGGACCATCCAAAATACTTCTTCCATGAATGAAAGCAGTTTGTTCCTCCGAGATTAAACACCCAATGACTTTCTTTAACCGATTAACCAGAACCTTAGATATCACCTTATTAATGATACCAATGAGACTAATAGGTCGATAGTCATCAAAGGTAAGTGGGTTATCTTTTTTCGGTATCAAAGTGATAAAGGAAGATGAGCAACCCAAGTTGAAAGTGCCATTTGTGTAGAAACTATGGAAAACCTCTACGAAATCATTTTCCATTAAGTCCTAGAAGGTCCGAATAAAGTGGAAATTAAACCATCAGGCCCCGGGGCCTTATCGCCATCATACTCCCATACTACTGCTTTGATTTCTTCTAGTGAAAATTCCTTTATTAAGAATGCAGCATCCCTATCGGTATCACATTCTGAAAGTCACATTTTAATCGTTGGTCTCATGGAAAGAGGTTCTGAGAATCGAGAGCTGAAGAATCTACATGCTTCATCTTTGATTAGTTTGGGATCTTCATACCACATACCATTGATTTGAAGACCATTTATTCTATTTGAAGACAGATTACTATTTATGATACCACGAAAGAAACTACTATTTTCATCTCCATCTAAAGCCCACTTAATCCTTGATTTTTGCTTCAAGTCTGAGGTTCTTTTGTGTTGAAGCTCAAGGAGTTTTTTCATGCATTCCTTCCTTGTTTCACCTTCATCAGCTGCTAGATCACACTCGCTGCCAGAAGATTGTACTCCTGTAATTTAGGTAGTAAAGAAGATAATTGAGAATCCTCTTTAGCCCTTTCTGAATGGATCTAAGCCTCTAGTTTGATCATTAGGTTGTATTCGTAGCGGATTTAGTACAAGAATTAGAACAAACAAGCAAGAACACAATAGATTTAACAATAAAATAGTAATTATAGAGAAAGATGAAAGTTCTGCAAAAGAGATATTTCATTCAATACATGATTCGACTGCGGCTGTATTAGCAGCAGCTACAATTAGGTCATCTTCCTTATATAGGGAAGAATACCTAGTGCTGATGTCACTTGACAGTGACATCAACCGTTATTAACAAACTACTGATAACAGACTAAACTACTGAAGATGTCACAACAACTGACATCTTCTTACAAATGCTAAGTGTCAAACTATTACAAGAACTGAAAAGAACTACTGAAAAGTACAACGACTGAAGAACAAACTCTTCAGTCGTTTTACAAAACTAATGAAACATAAAATAAACAACTGAAAAGGAAACCATCACAACACTGAAGAATACTCTTTCAGCTGTTGTGACAAACTCTTAAGCTTCAGCACTTGGTCTTTAGACTTTAACTTCAGATGATTCATCAGCTGATGACTTCAGTAGTTATCATCAGCTGATGTCTTCAGTCTTTGTCTTTAGGCTTTGTGCATCAGTTGTTGATCTTCAGTACTTCAGTTCTTCAGCTGTTGATCTTCAGTACTTGTCTTCAGCACTTGAAGCTTCAGTACTTGAGTTCTTCAGTACTTGATGCTTCAGTAGATGAGTCCTCAGTACTTGAAGTCTTCAGCTGTTGATCTTCAGTTCTTTGATCTTCAGCTGTTGAAGTCTTCAGTCTTTGTCAAACTGCCGATGAAGCTTTCAGCAGTTGTTGTGATGTCTTGTGGGACTTAGAGGTTTTTCTGATCTGGCTCATTGGTTCTTTTGGTCCAATAAACTCCCCCTAAACCAATGCAGCCAAAACTTCTAAGCAATTTTGGTCCCACTTATTGATGGCAGAATGATTGGTCTTTTTCCTTCTTGATCAGCTTAGAAGATGACCCATGTAAGCACTGGCCTGGGAAGAGGTCTCTGAGATTTGATTGGCATAGTATGGATGGGAACCCTGTCTTAGGAAATTGGACACAGGGCTGTTGTCCCACCATGAGACCTACTTCCCATGTATGAGCATGTAGGATTCTCGGGTGTAGGCTCTGAGGAATGTAATTTGTTTCTTCCATGGATAGGTCCTCTGCCTCACCTTCAATAATCCTTCACGGCCATACAACTCTGAGACATACTTGGCATGTTTACCATTCTTGAGCTCACTGTTGTTATCTGTCTGTAGGTAATTCATCTGGGTGAATGCCCTCAAGTAACAGATTGAGCTCATCTTCCTGAAGTTCTCAAGCCTCTTGTAGACTAACCCTTTTCTGACCACCCTATTTTCCAACATCTTTGGGGTGGCTGTTTAGTCTCATAGGCCTTCTTGAAATCTTCAATAATTTCTAGGGTGATACTACAAGGGCCACAGTGATCACTTCATCTACAATCCTCCTAACCTGGCCCTTGTATCTCAATGGAATGTCTTTCTTTATAATCATGTGAGCCACCCTGGGATCAGGCCAAGTTCTCACCTTATCCTTATGATATTGAAATATGTTAGTAAGGGTGTACAGTCTCAGAGTTTCTTTCCTCATATTGGTTATTGATGAGGAAGCAGCATAGGCTTTATCTATACTTTTCAGCATCTCATCATCATGAAGCTTTTGCTGCTATTCTTTTCTATCTATCTTACCCTCACAGCTTCCATCTGTGAGGTGGGAGTGATGGGTTTAGGTATGGCTTGCGGCAAAGATATGACTGCAGAAAGAGGCAGCCTATCTTCCTCATCCTCCTCTTCTTCTTCTTCTTGCTTGCCCTCAACACCCTTCTCTTCTTCTGCAAGGGTGTATCATCGCAATAGGTGTTGGTGTAGGAGATTGGGCAGGCTTTGCTAGTAATCTAGAAATGAGGGAAGGTTTAGTCTGTTTGACTAGCAAAGTCCTGTTCCCAGCACCGGCTTCTGACAGGGCTTCTGCGACCAGTCCCTTGGTAATTCACCAGCTGAACAGATCTTGGTGGCTATAGCCAAGATTCTGTCCCTGGTCCAAGCCCTCACATCTAGGACTGGTCTCCCCAGGTACTTCAAAATAAACCTAGTCATAGCATCGAGTCCTTTCTTTCCTCTTGGCTATAACTGGTCCATCAGTATTCTATCTCCTTATCTCCAACTTCCTAATTTCCTGATCTAGCATGACAGTGTCCTTTTCAAAGCCTTACCTGAACAACTGATCAATGATAAAGTCCATTGATCGACTATGCTCAGCATCCCTCCTTGACCAGGACTGCTAGATCAGTCTCCTTCACCACCTTCTCTCCTCCCTTCCTTCTCTCCTTTCTTCTTTTTGTAAGTGACACTGAAATCTTTTTGATTTCAGCCACTTCAATCTGTTCAGCTCTCTCCTCCCCCTCCTCTCCTTCCCCTTCACCTTCTCAATTTCCTCAACCACATCCCTCTCATTTTCCCCTCTTTTCCCCACTTCTTGCTCCTCCTCTACCCTCTTCCTCTTGGCTTTCACTGATGTCTCCCCCTTTTGGTTGCATTAGTTAGGGTTTGACTATCAGAAAGCGTTTGGCCACAACAGCCTCCACTATGGGCTGTATTTGTGAGGGAAGCCTCTCATCAAGGGTTTCATCACAATGTCTGTGATTATTGGTGTGATGAGAGGCAGGGATTTTTGGAAGATAGCAACTAATTATTCAAGAGGGTTCTGTCCTGAGAACTAGTGCCAGAAGCAGAGGCAGGTGGCTGAGTTTGTGAGTGGCTGAGTATATATGAGACCTCAGGTGAAGGTGCCATCTGTGGGTTTATGGTGCAGATGGACTTGCTTCTTGAACATTTTGGCAAGCAGCTCTTTGAGTCTGCTATCTCATCCTCAGAAGTATTTTGAGCAACTACGTCGTAGAAGAAGCTCAGGTCATCATCAGTTTGCACTGAATCACCTGACCTCCTGACTATGTCAGGATGTACATGCACTGAGTTTGGCTCATAGTTGCATGTGCCCCTTTGTCTTGGTTCTAGGGACTTCCAGCTCCGGATTGGATCCATCATCGGTAGTTGCCTCTGGTGAGGTCTTATAGATGGTACCAGCTTCGTCCTGCTCATGTGTGCTGATTGCAATGCAGTTAGAAGTTGCAGCCTCACCAGATTGTCCTATCTCCTTGGCCACACTAGGAGATGAGACATTTGATTCTCTGTGTTGTGGCTCCCATCAACACTTGTATCCACCCTCTCTATGGTTGGAGTTTTCCCAGTTGTGATTGGTTTCTGGGTAGAGGGTGGAGTGTTAAGATGGGTCAACACTTCTGCAATGATTAAAGTAGGGCTTTTAGGGGCGGTTGCAGTGGGAGATAGGGTAGAAGCAGCATGCACATGGGGAGAAGTGTGCTTTTCAATGGCAGTCTCCTCAAGTGAGAAGACTCTAGATGTTAGCAGCCCCAGAAATGGTTGCATCAGGCTCCTGTAAAGAGGCTGCCTGTGCGGTTGTGGTAGGTGGAGTCATGGTGACTGCTGGGAGAATCTGGCCAGCAGTCACTTCCTTGCGTTTTGTTTCAGGGCATCCTCAAGGGATCATCTCCCTGAGTAGCCTTTGTGGTTTCTTTTTGGTTTGGCTGGGTGGGGACTTTAGACTGGAGGTGGAGGCTGTGGGTTCCAGCTGCGTGGGTTTGCGCAGCTTGGCAGCCTTTTGCGTGTCTGGTCGGTGTTGTGCCTGGGAGTATACCTCAGCTAGTACAGCCATGGCAGGGACTCCAGTGCCAACTAGTCCCTCAGCATTAGCTGGCTCGCTATCATGGCGATAATGAACCGTGGATATAAAATCCAACGGTTTGCAAATGGTTTTGAGGCCATGTCTTGAGTTCCAAAAATATTATTCAGTAAAATTTAATGGCTATTTTCTCAAAGATAGAGTACAATACCTGTTGCCA